>MOOZ01000235.1:477108-491920 GCA_002930495.1 Cecropterus lyciades | reverse complement strand
ACCTAGTACGTCTATAAAGTAAAAAAAAAAACGCCAAAGTTTTTAAAATTTTATTACACTACATTAAACAATAAATAATAAAACTAAAATCCAGGATCCCAGCCAGTGCTATCGGTGACATCAACCATCCGGTAGCAGACGACGGTGTCCGCGGGCGCCACGGGGAAGGCGTCCTCGAAGCGCAGCCCGCACTCCATGTCGCGTTTGATCGTGTTCACTTCGTCTTTCAGGTGCTTCATCGAGGCTAACTTGCCTGGGGACGGTCATTTATCATAGTCGATTACGATTGATTAGGTAGGTATTGTATTGTAGGTGATTGACTCTTTTCATCGAGGCCAGCGCTCCGAAGAACTGGTTAATTAGACACTTTTTCTGTCTGATTACAACAGTGTTAAACGCTACTGTTTTCTGGTTTGTAATTGTAATCAAGTGAAATTCTTAAAGGTGATGGGAGATTGTGTGGTTCGACTCTGATGACACCAACGTTACACAATTTTCTATCAAACTACAGGAGTCAAAGTACTTATCTGTTATAGTTTGAACTTTTGAAGTATGAGGAATTCCAATAAGTTTTAAGAGGAAGAAAGTAGCAACACATCAGTCGAATAGGACTCTTAAACTTATCTGTGGTGGATTACAAATGTCCATAGACAGCAGTGACCATTTCCCATCAGGTGGACTGCATGCTCGTTTGCTACTTCTATGCAATAAAAGGACATAGTTTTAATTTTTATGGCAAGATACACCAGTTTTAAAAATCGAATCGTATCGTTCAAATCGATTTTTTTTAGAAAGCAATCAATAACATTTAAAAATCTACACCGATAAGAGGAATTTATAATTTTTTAACAAATTATAAATGTAACGTTACCAATTTAAAACCAAACAGTTTATTACCTTCAAACACAACCTCCCCATTCCTAAGAACCCTGTACAGTGCATTCTTAGCGAGCGAGCCTTTCACACAGCGACAGCCCGCCACCGGAACTTTCTTTTTTCCTTCCGATACAGTGAACGCCTGGAGAACGTTTGCTTCACCTGCGGATAGATGTTTTGTTTTTTAAAAACATAGCCTGAAATGGTATTCGAGATCAAAAATGTACATAAAGGTGTTGCCATTTCAAAACAATAAATTCAAACTATAGTTTGGCTCAAGAAGCACCACCGCCACACCTATTTCTGCCTAAAAGCAGCAGTGTTGTATGCTGCTGTGTTTTTATACTTTGTATACTTATTTGATGCATTCGAAACTGTGGCTCGTAAGTTACATGCGGCTCTTAGAAGGATTATTTGTTGGTCTCGACAAATGTGTCCGAGTCCCCTTTTCATTTTTATTATATTAAAAAAAATATCGTTTCGCATGTGTTGCAAAATGTCTTTTAAATAATTGACATCTAATATGAGAGACTAAATGTAAAGAACTACCTAACCCACCCCTAATCTGTATAAAAAGTGCGTTTTTTCATACTTTATTGCAGCTTGCAAAATTTCCAAACTTTGAAAAATGGCTCGGACTATCCATGAGCTGGCCACCCTAATATATATGATATCCTCAAAAACACACCTATAACCTCCTCCTCTTGCCTCTTGGGTATCCTGGCGCTGAGCTCCTCCTTGAGGTCGTCCACCAGCTTGTAGATGACGTTGTGTTTCTTCAGCGGGACGGCCGCCCCCTTGGCCTCCGCGGCCACCGCGGCGGGACACTCCACGTTGAACGCGTATATCACCGCGTTGAACGCTTGCGCTATCTATAATGAATAACATGAACATCTATTATATATATAAGAAATCATGGAATATTTTATTGTGTGTAATTAATTGTAAATCAATTAATAAAGCAACAGGACGGTGATTATAATAAGTGCAAATAAGTAGTAAACTAGTGAAATAAATTTTTGTTCTTGTGAGAATGAGCAAGGGAGGGGAGAGTAAATAGGAGAGGGGGAAATATTCCGAGCGCGGGCGTTGTGTGTACGACTGGTATGCATCATAGATAAAATCATTCGTACATGTAAGTACTTGTGTGTGTACCATGTGTGTACTTGTAAATGTAAATGCGGTTGCGAATAAACGACGTTGCATGTTCGATGCAAACTCGTTAGTTCACTCTTAAGACTTTTAAGTGTACGTAAAGCTCTATCGTTATTGTATCCGAAATATTTAGTGAATTTAATAAAATTAAAAATTATTATTTAAAATCATATTGGACCAAGTACCTCTAAGTCGTTGGGCGTGATCTGCCCCACCCCGAAGTGCACCAGCTCGAGTCGAACGCGCTCGTGTTCGTCGTATGTTTCCAGAATATCCAAAATAGCCTCTACGGATCCGTCGACGTCTCCTGCAAATATATATTTAAAAAAATCTTTGTACAACGGGTTCATCGGCGTAGCTATAACTTAATAAATGGGTAGGAAAATAATCGATATGTTCCGCCTTTTGCTAAACGTAAAACAATTGAAGGCTCACTTATAAGCGTGAAAAACAAATTAAAAGCTTCACCTCAATAGGTTCTTGTAATAAAATTATGACAAATTTTTGATTAAAAACTTGACACAGTTGTACTAATTTATCACATTCTTCATATTCTACTTTAAATTATACCTAATTCATAATTAATGAATGTTATTCGAAATTTTATATATGTTGTGAGATGGAACTTTACGAACCAACATATCTTTATTACATTCAATCCATTGGTTTATCCATTTTCTTGCAAAATTAAATATTTTAAGTATGTATCCATATTATTGCAATATTAAATCTGTTCCCCTAGTGTAAACGGGCAGGTATAAGTCTGATTTTTAAAGCCGAAATTGACTTATATCATACCCATTATAGTTGTACTCTTTATTGGTTCTACCACAGAACCAGTGTAGAGTGCAGTGTACCACGGATGTCTATGGGCGGCAGTAACCACTTACCATCAGGTGGACTGTATGCTCGTTTGCTACTTCACAGAAAAAAAAAAACAAAAAGAAACTAATTTTGCTAATGGCAGAAACCAGACTGTACCCGGTTTTAGTACGGACACAGAAATATTCGAACCTTTTATAACTACACAGAGCGTGGGATGCGTGTCGTCCTGTATCAGGGCTTTTGCAAAATAAAATATTTCAATACTGCCCTTTTATACAACCATGCTGAGCATGGGATATGAGGGTTTTGCAAAACAAAATATTTGAAATCGAACCTTTTATAACCACACTGAGTGTGGGATGAGTGTCCTCCTGTATCATCTTCTGCCTGGGGCCGGTGGGCCTCAGCCGCATGCGGCCGAGCGCCCTCTTCTTGCTCAGCATCAGTTTGTACTGCGCCAGGTGCTCCGCCTCCTTCGCCGAGATCACCTCCGAGTCGGCCTCCTGCTTCTCTCGCATGCGTTGCGTGTGACGCCACCTCATCACTTCGTTTGCTCGTTTCTGTTTATGGATTGGGTCTTGTTTTAATGTGTAGATATTGTAGAGGACTAGAGGTTATGTTCGATTTGATGTTGAGGTTTCGAGTGAAATAATGGAAAAAATAAATTTAAAGTCCATAGACCTATTTTTGGACAAGAAAAAATTTGGAATAGCATGATAAAAATTGACACAAACACAACATGATTAAAAACAATTTCATGGCAATATCTAAAAACTGGACACTTGGAGCTACATTTTACTTTTTTTATACGATCATTTTCCTTAGAGTTATAGTTCGTTGAAAATCACCCGAAAATTTAGTTTTTTTTTTTTTTATATTCCTTAATTTTTGTGACTAGTAAATATCGAAAACAGTGTCGTCATAAAACTGATACGTATTTAGACACAAACAAAAAAATGTATATTTTTTGCATCCGTCGATTTTTTGGTATGTTCTTCGAAAGAATTTAAGAATTACTAAAGAAAATTTGAAAAAAGAAAAAATAATGTACATAAGCGTAACTAAGCGATGTCAGTAAACGTCTTCGTGTGTCCGTCAAAGATCTGTGTAAAGATATGTAGTGGCCTACCTCGGAGGGCACCTCCAACACCGTGTCCCCGGCGGCGGGCAGGTCCCGCCAGCCGCGCGCGGCCGCCGCCGTCCCCGGGGGGACCGCGTCTAGCGACCGACCGTCCGCCGAGTTCAGCGCTCGCACCTGGCAACGGACACATTGATATGAAACATTTATACGTGCACGTAAACGTGTTCGCGTGGCGATCGCCACACCGTATTGATTTTGGCGCTATCTATTATACATTTTCGGAACTATTAAATATTGAATATAACTAAGCGGGCTGCGGTATTAGTTCGACTTAGTGCGGGGTACTGTTCGTAGATGGCGTTATTTTCATTATGCTATATAATTAGTTCCTGTCGCAATCTTGTCATTTATGCATATTACTTGTACGAACACGACGTTTCACATCTGCCAGGCGTCCCGTGACGGCTATTTTTTCTTTCTTTAAAACATCCATTTGTCCAAAAGGTTTTTGAGGTTTAATTGACCTTCATTTCATTTCAGAAGTGGTAGAACTCTTTGTGGTTCGACTCCGGAAGCACCACTACTACATCTATTTCTACCTAATAACAGCAGTGTTATGCGTTGTTGTATTCTGGTCTGGTAAAGGAGACATACTTTCCCGCATTCCATCTTAGTCCGCATGGCATTCCATCTTAGTCCTCAGGGGTAGCAACGCATCTGTGGCTAACCTTAGGTGTGACTTTGATCTTACCTAGGGTTGATTACAGGTGTCCATGGGCTGCAGTAGCCATTTACCATCAAGTGGGCTGCATGCTCGTTTGCTACTACCATACTTTAAAAAAAGCCTCTAATGTTGGACATCCCCTTATCGAAGGTTTTGCTATTAATCAGAGTATCTGAAATGCGTGTTGGTGACCGTAGTGAGTATTGATGTTACACAGAATAACAAACATCACGATTTTGACCCTTAGTTCAACTACTACGATATCGAGAGGTGGAGTGGTGCTATTCACGACCGACACCACATGGCATGATGTCTTTAAAACACGACCAAGTGTGAATGTCCATTATACGTCTGTATAGTCGGCACTTTGTTTATAAATTGAGAAGGCTTACAGATTTTAAATTTGAGGTAAAATCAGGATTCCATAAATCCCAGAAACGCATTTTTTCGAAGTCTTGTAGATAATAAAAATTACTTATTACTTGCTTTAACGGTCTAAGAAAACAACGTAAAAAAGAGTTTCGTCATTCGGCGGAGATTCGTAGTCGGAGCATTGCAATAAAAAGTGTCGATAATGATGATAATTTCACGATGATAATATTAAAAATCTTATATTATAATTTAATGTAATAAATTAAATGTATTACCTTTGCCCAACCGGTCCCGGCGACGAGGATGCAGCCACGTCGTAACGTACCGCGCTGTACTAATACTGTTGCTTGTTTTCTGTATCAATAAAAATTAGTATCTTTATTCGAGGGCCATGAAAGATTCCCTTCAAGGTTCATTCGCTCTGCGTTGTTAGTGTCAGTGTGGAGCGATGAAAAGAAATGTGTGTCTGACAGTGATGGATTTACCAGCTAGCTAAGTAGACTCGAGCCTAGGGCGGCAGATTTTAAGTGCGGAAAATATAATGCTATCTTATCGATTCTTCTTTCGTCCACCAATTTTGGTAGAATATTTAGATCTGGTGACCTTTTTTGGGTGGCAACTAATTCAGTAAGAAACATAAATCAAGTCAGGTTAATAATTATAATAATAATTATAATATTAATATAATAATAATTAGTGCTCAGGCGAAGTAGTAAAAACGTAGTGCAGTGAGCAAATAATGTGTAAGGGTTTTAAACAATACTAATATTGTTTAAAACTTCAAAGAAAGGTTTCCTGAGTAACCCTTCTTTGGAATTGATTAGGAGTAGGTATAACACTGACAGCATCTTTTTAATTAGCCATATTCGAATGTTCTTACGTATGGAACTGAAAAATCTTGACGTCCTGTTCATTCAATTGGCAATCATGCAGCCATAGCCAATAATATTTTTTTTTTCATTCGCTATTATTTCATTAATATCACACGTTCAATAATAGCCCACGACCCACCCGTGGTGGAGCAGTCAACATACCGGTTTGACACGCCTTGGGCCCGGGTTTGATCCCCGGCCAGAAATCTGAATGATGGCTTTAGATTTCTGTTCTGGGTCTGGGTGTTTGTGTATTCATCTTTGTGTATTCATGGCACCCACGACATAGGAGAAAATCCTAATGTGGGGCTGTGAGTGTACAAAGTGTATATGTTTCATTCATTAATTGTTCTGAAACTCACCCAGCCTTAGAATCCAGCTGCGCCTCGAGCACGACCCCCTCGACGAGCCCCCCAGGGTCCGCGCGGAGGTCCATGAGCTGGGCCTGCAGCGTCAGCGCCTCCAGCAGCGCGTCCAGGTGCAGCCGCTTGAGGGCCGACACGGACACGGCTTGGACGTCGCCACCCAGCGCCTCGCAGACCACGCCGTGTTGGGACAGCGATCGCATCGTACGCTCCTGGGGAGTTATATTACTTTATTTCGTTATCTTCAATGTCCTAAGCTGCTCTCAGAAGCGCAAAAGCGGTATTTCAATAAGAAAAAAGGGCTTTTTATTTTTATGGCTTTGGATACCCTAATAAATTATGCACCTCATGACCTAAAACGACTGACGGTAAGTTAGTTTAAACATATTACATATCAACGCACAGCATATAGTGCAGACGGATGTCATGCCACCTATTTGTATGATTTTTAAACAACTTTGTATTGTACGCTCAGTATTGACAGCGATCGCATTGTACGCTCCTGGGGAGGTTAGTTTATTTATTTTTTGTATTTTGATCGTACATTATAACATTATTCTTCAATTTTCAAAGACATGCAATTGTTTTTCTTATAAAATATTTTAATGATAATTCCATTGCATTATGCCACGTAACGTGGCGACGCGCAGCGTGTAGCGGCACGCTATCTTTGTATAAATTTCAAACAAGTATACTTAATTGTTGAAACTTATAAATTATATAAATAAATTGATAAGTTTAACACAGGTTATTACTCTTATAATTATTGTAAGTTAATATTTTTTTTATTAAAAACGTTTTTTCTCATTTATTCATAATTATATTAATGTTTAACAGTATATTAAAATACTTTTTTTACTAAAATTTGAATAACGTTAAGAAACATGTTATGACCAATATTTTACTTTAGCCTGGGAATCCGAGACATCTTAGATTTTGCTATTTATTTTTTTTCAATAGAAAAGAAACCCATAGATAACCCACAGATATATTACAAACACAAATATATGAAATTGAGGCATACCTACAATGTTCACACCTGGCTTGTCGATTTTGTTGATCACCACCAGAATTGGAACTGAAACAAATGGTACGATTAAAAACCAATGTTATTTCCCTGCAACCACTCCTTCTATGCCCGTGAATGGTCAAGAAGGTGAATAACGAAAAAAATCTCTAGACAGGCTGCAGCGTTTTCCTGAGTAATATGAATAGCGTAACAGTTAGTTTCAGTCTAAATATACTTTCAATAAGTGAATAAACATTTTTTTTTTAATTAATTTGTAATTCTATATTTATTTTGGGCAAGTTTGAAGTATAGGAGATAGCTATCGTGCACATATAAAGATCGCGCGAGTAGCAACACGCCTGTGATAGATTTCAGATAGAACCCCTGTTCTATGCGAATTTATTTACAGATGTACAAATAGACTGAACACTCGTTTGCTTCTTCTATTAAAAAGAAAACGCTGTTCTATTTATGAAATTGTTTACAAATAGTTGGCAGAAACTGCCATGAAGTGGACTGCATGCCCGTTTCTTACTTCAATCCTACAAAAAAACGCTTTCTACCCTCATAGCTCCAGAGTAGAATTTCTTCTGTGTCGCGAGTGCCATGGACACACAAAGACGAATACACAAATACCCAGACGCAGAACAGAAATCTAAAGTCATCATTCAGATGTCTGTTTGGCCGGGGATCGAACCCGTGACCCACTGCGTGTCAGACCGGTATGGTGACAGCTCCGCCACGCGGGTCGTCGCTTCATGAAGTGAAACACACGATCGTTTGCTACTTCGATCGTACAAAAAGAAACGTGTCCGGTACCGTTCGCCCGCTTCGCCATGCGGATGCTCTCGACGGTCTGGTCCATGACGCCGTCGTCGGCGGCGACCACCAGCGCCACCACGTCGGTGGCGGAGGCGCCGCGCGCGCGCATGGCGGAGAAGGCGGCGTGGCCCGGCGTGTCCAGGAACGTCACCGCCTCGCCCGTCGGCAGCTTCACTGGGGTAACGCATGGGATTTGGACAGTATCCACTTAAGGAATTATGGTTAATAATCTCCTTGATTACTGACTATAAGTGAAGGTTGTTTAAAAATCTCAGTAGGTATAAATTTTGTTTTTATATGTCTGTGGTGTAATTAACAAGACTCAGATTCTAAGTTCAAAATTTCATTCCTTACATAATGATACAGCCAAAAAAGTGTAAGTGCAAAGAATTACGTGCAAAAATATATGAGTAATAATTTCTGTCATACCTACAAAAGCTCCTATATGCTGTGTGATGCCTCCGAACTCGGTGTCGACGACGGCCGTGTCACGAAGAGCATCTAACAGTGTGGTCTTGCCGTGGTCCACGTGGCCCATCACGCACACCACGGGCGGCCGGGGGCGTAGCGCCTCGAGCGGCGCGGGGGGCTGCGGAACCGCGTCCTTGTTCTGATGGTAAGAGTACGCTAATAACAGTTTAAGCTTTCTTTTGATGTTTGTAACTGTGCGTGCGTGCGTAAGTGCGTGTGAGTGTGTGATGTGTGCGTGTGTTTTTGTGTGTGCGTGCGTAAGTGAGTGTGAGTTGCATCTAACTTGTGGTTAGACCGTGGAGGAACTACCACCTACATCTATCTTATAATAGATGTGTCATCTGCCAGTAAATTCTGAAGGGTGTGGGAAGAAAAACATACATATCTAAGGAGTTTCAACTTAGACCTTCTATGAGACTACTAGAAGTTCTCATGTAAGCAAATGTGTATTCTTAATGAGAATAAATTTCTTAAACCTAAAAAAAGACCTCAGTAACATCTGTGGGAGTGTAGGGATCTTAACAATGTACAATCATATGAAATAAAATAACTTCATCAAAATACCTCTTCCTCTTCTTGCAACTCATCAGGGCGTGGCACAATCTTGTACCTACAGCCGGATATCTTCACCACATCTCTTATGATTTGTGGGTTTTGTATCACAGTGGTTTTTTTGTACTGAACGGTTGAATCTTTGTCTGCAAATTCCAGTGCTCTGAACACATGATCTGAGAAAACAAAATGTTTAATATATTAATGAAAGTATTATAAAACAAAATGATCATACATATAGTCGATTAAGCGCCGTGCTGATTGATTAATCAGTCAGACAATGCCTTAATATTTTGTTTCGGATTAGTAAAATCTAATCTGAAAAAAAATATAAAAACCTTGGATACTTAAATTTACTTTAGGCAGTGAATATACAGAATAGATATTTAGATGTTCATGTCTAGAATTAGATGTGAATTGACTGGTTCAAGCTGTAAATAATTAGTGCAATAGAAAGTGACATGAACCCCTTTCTTTTTAAGAGACATTGGCCCATATAATCGTAGAATAATCATTGTTTGTGGACTATTTGCATATAGCATTAAAAAAATAAATATTAATGAACATACCCACATCTTTTCTTAAGACATTAGCAATGTCTTGAACAGTCATATTCCTCCATATTCCCACCACCTCCGAGCCCGCCTTGGGGGAATACCGGATGACCCTGCCACCATGATTTTCCACTGCCTAATTGAAATATGATGCATTTGTTTTATATTACCTTATACATTTATTGTGCCTTACACTTATTTTTTCTAACATGAGGTACTTTGGACTTCATTGAAGTCTTAATTTTTTTTTTTGTTATAATAATCATTTAAAACATATATTATATATTTGCTATTAATACTTATAAATATGAGATTGTCAGTATGACATATTATTTGTTGCGGACAACGGCGTCATCACATGCTATTGTGTGCCTTTAAAAAGTACTTAAGCTCGGTTAATTTATTGCATGACGTTGACACAGCTTGGTACTTGGAGAAAGAAATAAATAAGATTGAAGAGCGAAAACCGAAGTTTGATTACACCGCTACAATCTACATTCTACATTATTAATAATATTATATAATATAATGTATTTGGTCTTACTATACAGCAAGGTAACTTCCAGAGCTTTGAAATTCATGCCTCACTCGGTTTTAAATGGTTCACTTTATTTTACTTGTAAAAAATAATAATATATATATTTTTATCAACATATTGAACTTTTATGCATAATAAAATATTAAAACAAAATAAATATTGCCTAAATTTCAACCTATACGTAGAATATCTACCTAGAAAACAACAAAATACACTATATTTCTGCTACTAAGAAATGGAAATAAATAATCCCCTGAAATAAATGTAACAAACATTTGAAAAACTTTAATATGGCAGATGATCAATTTCTTTCAGAAGATAAATATCAGAACTATTAAAAAACCAATCATGTTATGAATTAATTAATATTACAAACCCTCTCTTCGACTGATTTTCTTTTCTTGTAGTTCACTGCAGAAATTGATGCGTATCTTATGAATCTGGAAACTTCACCTAGTTGTTTTAAACTTTTATTTTCAGATAACTGTAATATACCTTCAGCTTTTATGTGCCTCAATGGTAGCCTGAAAAGGGTTATTATTATTATGAACCATACAGTTTTATGTGCGTTCAAAAGCCATGTCCGGTAAAAGTTGTACTAGGATAGGTAATTTAAAAGGCTTATCTTTTATACTATATAGTATATTTATAAAACATGCACATACAGTATTAATTAATATATAAGTTTATAAAAAAGTGGTAAAAGATTGAAATATCATAAGCCCTGTAATTTTAATTGAAGGAATTGAAGGCTTTAGTTTTATCAAATTAAGATCTATTTGGTTAATCTTGAATTTAATTCAGCACAAATGCATGGAAAGAAAGCATATGAAAGGAAAGGTGCACGAGATTTCAAATTATTTACCAAATCAAATACTACAATTGTGGGCATGGAAATTTCTGTCAAAATGTTATAGTGCCGAACATAAAATAATATGGTTTATAGTGATAAAAATTGAAATACCGCGGAAAGTATTATGTAAATATCCATTGCGAATCAACTTTTGAAAGTCTGATGAAAGGTATGTATATAAATAAAGACAAAGTTTAAAGTGTAACGAGCTTAAGAAGGAAAAATAATGTTTAACTTACCATTTATTTAGCAAATTTCTATACATTTTAATAATATTTTCGTACTATTTTTGAATCCATACAGTATTTGAACCATAAACAATATTATTTTAACATGTTAAGTCCATCATATTGTTATGTAAATCCCAATTATTTAAAAACAAAGTGTCATATTCGGTGCGATATCATAACCTCAAATTAAATATTTTGTCCAACTTTTAAAATCATTCAATCTTAAGTCAAGCCAAGCGACCAATGAAATTCTATGAATAAAGACGATTCACAGTGTAAATAACAAAAGTATATCTATATATTACTCTATGGTTCACAGAGTACACACTACAATGTATAGACACGTTTTCATGAATCATTTTTCTTCAATGAAAATTTGTCTATGAATGTACTGATAACCAATTTATTTAATTTAAGAAATTATCTGCAAAAAGGCTATTGTATAAAATATATAATAATGATGTGATGTATAAAAGATATAATTATGTGCATATAACTTTATAATCATATTGCATCTCTTGTCCCTGAGATTATATTTATAACTGTACAAGAAAATAATTTATATTAAATTACATCTAAAATTTTGGAAATTATGTTCGATTTATTTAGGGATATAATATATTAGTAGATTTTCAACGATAATTTAGATAAAAAAATATATCATAGACAATTACTATTTATGTCCGCCATTCATTCTTTTGAGTTGCTTTTTCGTTTTACGATTCCGTCGAGAGTGAGCACGATTTGTCATCGGGTTCGACGCAACACCATTGCTTGCCACTAATTACGTAGAAGATTATCAAGCTGTTAAAAAACCCACGCGTCGAGCCATCACCGCCACCACATCGGTTCAGTGCAATAGTTCTGTGAGACGAGTTTGACGAGATCGTATCTAAAATTCAGTGATGCTCTTCCTCGCCCTATACGATATCGGTCGCGACGTTCGTTCGAGTGCCTGATGGTGCGGGAAGTATGTGTGATTAGCGGAACAAAACAGAGGGAGGACTCAGCATGGGGGCCTTTTTGAATAAGCCTGAGACTAAGAAATATAACGAGAGCGGCGAGGGTAACGGACTTCGCTATGGCGTGGCATCGATGCAGGGCTGGCGCGTGGAGATGGAAGACGCGCACCACGCGCAGCTCACGTTAAACGGGACGCTGTCCGACTGGTCGTACTTCGCCGTGTTCGACGGGCACGCGGGCGCGCGGGTGTCGGCGCACTGCGCGGATAACCTGCTGGAGTGCATCCTGCAGACGGACGAGTTTCGGCGGGAAGAGATAGCGGAGGCTATCCGCGCCGGCTTCTTGGACCTCGACAAGAAGATGCGCGAGCTGCCCGAGCTGTCCAACGGGGAAGAGAAGTCAGGGTCGACGGCGGTGTGCGCGTTCGTTTCACCCAAGCAGATCTACATAGCCAACTGCGGAGACTCGCGGGCGGTGTTGGCCCGGAACGGGATGCCGATATTCGCGACGCGGGACCACAAGCCGGAGTTGCCGTCGGAGAAGTTGCGCATCGTGCAGGCGGGCGGCTCGGTGATGATCCAGCGCGTGAACGGCAGCCTGGCGGTGTCGCGGGCCCTAGGGGACTACGAGTACAAGAAGGTGCTGGATCGCGGGCCGTGCGAGCAGCTGGTATCCCCGGAGCCAGAGGTGTCCGTGCACGAGCGGTCGGAGAGCGACGACGAGTTTCTGGTGCTGGCGTGTGATGGAGTCTGGGATGTGATGAGCAACGAGGCGCTCTGTGCGTATGTGCACTCGCTCCTACAGCTCACGGACGACCTAGAGGCCATTACCAACCAGGTCATTGACACCTGCCTATATAAGGTCAGTAAACAATTTTTTCTTTGCTATTTTCAATCTCAATATTAAAGTTTTTACTGAAGACAATGTATGTTTATAAACATTTTTGCCATCTCTATAATGTAGTTCGAGATATCATTTGTTACTTACCCTTCTTAGATATTCATCTATACTAATATTATAAAGCTGAAGAGCTTGTTTGTTTGAACACGCTAATCTCAGGAACTACTGGTCCGATTTGAAATATTCTTTCGGTGTTAGATAGCCCGTTTATCGAGGAAGGCTATAGGCTATATATCATCGTCGAAACTTACGCGGGTGAATCTGCGGGGCGCAGCTAGTTTACAATAATTAAGAAACTCCTCTGACAAATTTCAGGCATTAGCTGCATGTATGTCACTCAGTTACCTTTTTTATGTAGATTTTTATCTATAACTTTCATTTACTCTCATTATAGCATAAAGGTTCATTTACATTGATGGCGAACATGCTGTAGCATCATATTTTGTCATGTACTACCTGTGATTGAGTAGTATTGCTATGAGTATGTATAAATAGTTTACTACATTAGTGCATTAAATAATAACCTTTTGTCTGTCCCAGAAAGAAAGCCACATTCAATGTATGTTGACATAAACAGAGCTTTGTACACATGGAGTGGATGGCTTTCTACCTGTCCTAACTCATCGTTATGATGGACTTGGTTAAGTTATTTAATATTATCAATTTTTAAAAGTTAGGTAAGTGGTGGAAGGGGAGGGCAAAACCAGTTCTCATATCTCATTCAGTTTGGCTTATTCATCCTTAGTTGTTAGGGATAATTAAAACGTAATAATGTTTACCAATTGAAACGGCCCATTGAGATTGTCCTTATCAATGAAGGAGGTAAAGTAAATATTATAATACTCTTGCACACACATAAAATGTCATTTACATAATACATACTCATTATATACATATAATTAGATCATAAAAAAATATGCTGCCTTAATTGATATCAGTCATAATCTTACTTTCTATTTTAGGGTATGTCATACGTAGCAAAAGATTGCAACATATTTGGCCATAAAATAATTTATATACTTTTTAGAATATTTAGATTATCTAGATAACCTGACTTTTTTTATTTATAACATCAATGATGTTGAAAATATTAATAATTATTTTGCACCTATGTATTATAGTTGAAATATAGAATTAATAAACCATCATGGTTTTCCATAAATGGTCATCTTACTATCAGATGAGTAACAAATGTACTACAAACTTGAACAGGAATTTTAATAAAAAAAATGTAAGAAAGTTTTATACTATTTGGAGTTATTCAATTGGATTGGTAGAAGTAGTGATAGTCTGATTGAAATTTGCCCTCTCAATCAATTGGTCCGAGGTTCGAATACCAGGTACATCTAATCACTTGTTAAAATGGCAAAGGAAAACATTAAAGAAAATGAAAGTTCACAAAGGTTTGTGAAATCTATGAATTTACGATTGGCCATAAGCCCAATGTGCCCAGATGTGGGATATAGGAATAGGTATTATAATATGACAATTATTTTATTGAATACAGATAATTCTAAAAACATTAATAAATAAATTAATACTTTATAATATATATATATACACTACCGTCCAAAAGTTTGGAAGCACATCTGTTATTGGCCAAAACGAAACAACACCTGCTATAGGCGGTAAAAATTTGTAATGAATGTT
>MOOZ01000235.1:462341-476282 GCA_002930495.1 Cecropterus lyciades | reverse complement strand
ATTTTTAATTTTATATCCATATAAGTAATTGAAGATCGTTAAATTTTGTTTTATTTGATTTTACCTCGCTGCTTCCAAACTTTTGTACGGTAGTGTATATATATGAAAATATAATATAATTATTACTCTTTCTGAATTAAAAAAAGAAAATTATCGTCGATTTTTATGTAACATAACTAATACTGGTCACAATACTCTATGAGATATGATTGTATTAGATATGTTGATTGATGCTACATGCTTAGTACATACAATGAGGTGGCATGTAATATTTACTTTGCAAATTTATTGCATATGATATTACTCATCCTGTGGTTTAAGACATGATTTGAAGTTACTAAACACCTGATGTCCTCATGATGTACACGCTAATCATTGAGAGATATACTTAATACCATTAGCTCATTCAATGCCATTTTCGTTTTTTATTTTAGAGATATAGATTCAAATCTCAATCAAGTTTGTTTGTTGTGATTTAAGATCACTATTACAAATCATTGATGGCTTCCTTTTATGTTGTGGGCAAACATTGTTTGTGAAACTTTTACAACTGATTTTCGCCTGACTTATAACTTATAATGATCAGGCTACGCTCACAAATGAGTTCTTAAAAATGTGTGGGTGTACTTATGTCATCATAATCATGTCACGATTATTGTGTAAATTTGAAATTGTATGGAATGAAACACACATTAAAGTAGAATATGAAACACACAAATGTGTTGCATATTCTACTTCAATTTATATAGTTATGTAAATAAAATTCTGCTTGCATTTATAGATATACATACATATTTGGCATATAAATACCAATTGGTACTAAGCTCCATATAAGTGATATACATTACATTATAACCTTTATATTATTATAGCCAATCACTATGCACACATGCAACTATTGAATATAAAAAAATAATTCTTTATCACATTTAGATAAGTAATTCTCATTTTATAAATTACCTGATGCATTTCTGCATGATGATAAGAACATGACATCATTTTGGAAACATTTGTTATGTAAAACTTTGTGAACGGGGAAACCCTTTGTTTTGAGTTTGTGAATTTTTAATGCAAAATAAAATAAGATTGTTGATTTGTCTTTGGTTAGTGTTTCACTTACTGAATGTAAATCTACTGTTGTTGATCTCTGATGTGGTTTTCAAATTTTATTTTTTGTAATTTTCTATTATGGTTGTGTATAGAAAAATGCACTTTTCCATGTGATAGAACCACCACACGTATTTTTAGTGTGAAGTATTTCTTGCATTTCGATAGAAGGATGTGGTTGGCGGATTACTTTCATATGAGGTGACCATCTTAGTCCATTTGAGTAACAATGCAAGTAGCTTATTACTTGTTCTATATGTCATTACTCGCAGATGTCCATGGGCTGTTGTAACCACTTGGTGGACAGCATGCTAATTTGCTACATCTGATAAAGAAAAATAATTCTACTCACAGCAAGTAATAATTTTTTTAACTGAATGATAGGTATTAAAGTTATAGTCATACAGGTTTTGAAATAAAAGTATCATTTTCTCGTAAGAAATGAGTATATATTATCCAGCATATAAAATTTAATCATACCTCTAATAGGTAGGTACTATGTGTTTTATGTTATTTTACAACCATTGTTATGTCAAATTTGTCTTTTAAATTTATAGTGGCATTGCATTTCACACAGTAGTGTTTCTAGTATCAAATACTCGTATAAGTAAATAACATTGCCGTCAATTATAAATGGGACCTGAACATGAATCCATAGAAACCTGGGACTATTCATTGCATCACTTGGTATAAACCGGAGCTCTGATTAAATTATTAAGCTGAAGCCATATGAAACATTCTCAGCTTGCAATATTCAGGTACTGATTCAAAATGATATAATCCAATATGTGTATATGTTTGTTAATGTAATTAATTAGTATATTGATTATCGAGTACAATCTATTTTCAAATAAATGATATATGTATGCAATACTTTGGTAAAACTTACGTACATATGTACGTAATATTATTAATAGAGGTAATATTAACTACATTCAGTGGCTGGGGGTTTCCTATTTACCATGGTAGAAAATTTTGTTGAGATTATCATTAAAATGTTAAGGTTCTTTGCAAAGTTCGTTTGTTATGTTTTACAGGTAAAACTCTGTTTCATCTTTCCTTTTCTTAGTATGGTGTTATGTATGGTACTGATGGAATTGCTTTGCAAAATTTTATCATTCTAGAATATAAAGACACAGTTTAAGATGTGTGTTGTCAATGTAATCATCAGTTGGAGCTTCCACAGGATTTATTGCTTAATTTAACTACTATACACGAAAATAACACTGATTTTACGTTCCAGGGGAGCAAGGACAACATGAGCATCGTGCTGGTGGTGTTCCCGGCGGCGCCGAAGCCGAGCGCGGAGGCGCAGCGCGCGGACCGCGAACTCGACGAGACCCTCCGCCACCGGCTCACAGGTTGTTACTCGACTCTACTGCATGCCTGCTCCCACAAGCACAGGAACAGACACACTGACAGACCACCGGAGAACGATAGCACCGCACCGGCGAATGATGCTAGGGGATAGGGTAGTTAGGATGTATATTCGTACCGATACTAACGTGCAATAAAATTACTATAGATTAGGACAGAGGAGGAATTAATAGGACAGAGGAGGGATTAATAGGACAGAAAAGGGATTAATAAAGCAGAGGAAGGATTAATAAGACAGAGGAGGGATTAATAGGACAGAGGAGGGATTAATAGGACAGAAAAGGGATTAATAAAACAGAAGAGGTATTAATAAAGCAGAGGAAGGATTAATAAGACAGAGGAGGGATTAATAGGACAGAGGAGGGATTAATAGGACAGAGGAGGGATTAATAGGACAGAGCAGGGATTAATAGGATCTTAGTAACAATGTAATGCCACCGCTATGTGGTACTAGGCGATAGTCTAGGGGTGGGACTGCGTAGGAATGTAATGTGGTATAAAAATAAAAATGTACCATAATCGCAAATCATTACACTAGTCCAATGATGTGAGATGGCTTTCACATAGATGTTTAGAATGTGCAACACAACAAACTCTAATAAAATCCATTTTAGCAAAACCCACTTTGCAAATCTATGCCATCTAAGCAGGTTGTCACATCATCTTCAATCGTAGGGGATATGACATAGGTATGGCTAGCTCTGGAGATATATATAAAACTGGAAAATCACATATTAGTACAAATAAGGTGACAAAGGTACAAATGCAGATGATATTTGCTCAGTTTTTGTTCCTCATTGACTCAATAGGATTACTTTAAAATTTTGTTACTATAATTTACTATAATATTTTATTAAGCATTTTGAGCCAATGTGTTCTAGAGAGTAATTTAAGAAACAATCTAACATTAGCAGAGTTATAGTGCATTACATAAACAATATATTATGTTTGTGTTTCTGTAAACACATAAGATATTTATTTATATTCAACATAATATTTCTAAAATAAGTATTATAAAGGTTAAAGAATTTTCCATCATATTTTTACTAGTTACGTTATGTTATAAAACACTTCGATTATTGTTCATAATGAAATATATTTAGGCGCTAAAGATCTAATGAATTTAAAACACGCATTCAAAATATTCTTCATTGAATAAATTATATTTAAAGCTTATGTTCTTACATACCTTTGGAATATTTCATATGCACACTTGTGTAAACCATGTATTCAAGGTTAATTACATACATATAGCAAAGTACAATAATATAATATATATGTAAAGAGCTTACTACTTTACTAATTGCGTTGATGTTATGTTAACGAAGTATATAAAATATTCAATATTATTCAAATAAATATATATGTGAGAAATATACTTAGGTTACATCCATTTAATTAATATTTTTATTCGAAAGGGAATTTTTCGAATCTGATTAACATTTGAATCGTTTATGTACAAGATTAAAATTTTGATAACAATCAGCTAAATTATGTTGATAATGTGTCTATTGTTGATAACATATTATCTTGATAGGTATGGTTTACTTGCAGTCCAATTTTGCAATTATTAAATAATAATAGAGCACGACTTGAGAGGGTTGTTCAGACCTGTCCACCATTAATAGGTCGTGTTCATAATTATGATTACACAATCATGTTCAATTAATTTAAAACGAGCTTAGGGTGTGTTACAATAGAACTAGAAATCGTTAAAATAAATCTTAGTAATATTATAAATGCAAAAGTTTGTGAGGATGTATGTGTGTTTGTTACTCTTTCACGCAAAAAACTAATGGTCGGTTTTCGCTGAAATTTGGCACACAGATAGTTTATGAACTAGATTATCACATAGGATACCGTCATTACCGTGACCGTTTATGACATTATATAGTAAAAACTTAAAAAGTTTAACGGAATATACACATTACAAAGACACACTAGAAGTTAATTATAACTGCTTTACGGTGAAGGAAAACATTGTGAGGAAACCTACACGCCTGAGAGTTATTTAAAAAGTTCCCAAAGGTGTGTGAAGTCTACCAATTCGCACTTGGCCAGCGAGGTGGACTATGGCCTGAAACTCTCTCATTCTGAGAGAAGTTGAAGTTGACGGACGTACTAATAATGATGGGTTGACGGACGGATTAATAATCTCATGTTAGCGATCATAAAAAAGGGTATTGCTCTTTTCATGTAGCCGTACACGAAAGTTTCGTGCAATAAGTAAATAGGTTAGTTTTATTTCGTTCATTATGTTGTTTATTTACACGAATGCGACAGGTAGGAAGGGTTTTATTTATATAGTTTTTCAACTTGTAGTAATGTTTTGATTAATACGTTTGGGTTAAATACCTTTCTTAACGAAACTCCGTTTGGTGTTGCGTGTTCAAAATCAACTATAAATATTCGTAAGTAACTTGGAAGTACTTGGAAATCACTTCCACTCACTTTTGTGAATGTTACCCGTGTAGTATATGAATAACAAATCGTATTAAATATGGATTAAAGGTGGTAAAACTCTTTGTGGTTTGACTCCGGAAACACCACCGCCACACCTATTACACCGCCTTAAATCAGTGTCATGCATTGCTGTGTTCTGGTCAGGAGGGTATGGTGAGGGAGTCATACTTATCTAAGGTGTTTTTACTTACTCTTAAGGAGTAGTAACGCATCTGCGGCCAACCTCATGTAAGCCTCGGATCTTATCTGGGGTTCCATATTATAAAAAATAAATAGAAATAAATATCTCCGTAAATTACCGTCTGATGCATGTACTTAATAAATAAATAATTTTGTAGACATAATAAATATTTGTTTAGAGAAACTATCACATTCGCGGTTGCATGTCTTTCTGTAAGCATATAACGTAACGCATGCGATGTGTACACAACATTTCAATATCCAATCTTCGCATTAGACCGTAGTTTCACTATCGGCGACCGATTATCTTTTATGATCGTTGCCTACTTTTGTTTTGTGGAAAGATTGTCTATGTAATACGCGTACCTATAAGCAGCTTATCCAATTTGAAGGGTACTCCCGAATTAATCAGTAAAACCCCACGCGTAACTGTGTTCTAAGTGACTGTGAAGTTGTTTTTGGATTCAAACTGACTTGTATTCTCAGAGATGGTTCTGAATTTAGAATGTCTAGATTGAGAACTGTTATATATATTGAAATCTGATGTATCACTGTCTCGCAAACGGTTTTGAAGTGCTATTTGTATCGAACTAAGTTGTATCCTCAGAGATGGTTCAGAATTTAGAGTCTCTAGATTGAAAACTGTTATATTTAATAGTTAATTGCATCTGATGCGTGACTTCTCCCAAACAGTTGTGAAGGGATATTTGCTATCAAACTGAGTTGTATCCTCAGTAACGGTTCTGAATTTAGGGTCACTAGAGAACTACTTTATCATGGTATGTTGAGTACACTCTGATATCTGACTGTTTTCAAAAATGAACAGTCTTTTCCTGAATTTCAAACCGAATTATATCCACAAAGGCATGTTTTAAAATTTCTAGATTGAGGACATGTACATTATGGTTGCTTGGAAAGTCTCTTCTAAATGTTTTCATATCATTGCTCGGTGTGGAACAAATGCCTGGGCAGCTTAGGTTTGTGCGAGAATTCGCTTCATCCTTTCTCTATGTGGGTATTCTTGGTTCATACTTTTGCGATACATTTCCTTGGAATATGTATGAGCTTACAGTATATGTGTTACAATTCAATTTTAACGGAAGCATGTCTATTACCGTGATTTATTCTTTACCTAGCCTCTAACTCCCATAAGACATTAAATTCCTATTATCTATTGTGTTTTACGGTAGCAATGTTTGCGTTACTGTTTTCTGGCCGAAAGGGTTTGGCAATATAGGCAGGGTCGGACTTAGGGTAGGGCATGTAGGGGTATACCCCGGGGCTTTCACAAACGAGGGGCTCCATCCCTAGAGATTTCTGAAAAAAATCTTTCAAATTCCTACTAGTAAACACTAGTAAACAACTTTTATTTTTTTTCTCTGTTTAAATACTATATTACTTTATGCAAGAAATAAAAAAACAAAATCATAGCTGATAAATATTAATCTTGAATCTACTTGAATCTTAATAAGTAGTTTATTTAATTTGGAAAATAATTTCCACTCCTTTATGCGTCCCGAGGCATCTAATCCTTTAAATCCGCCTGAATACAGGTACACCTGAATACAGGTGTTTTTATATTAGGTATTGCAATTTGGTTATCAGAAGGACAAATGCATCTGTGAACGAGTATTTGATTTAGTTAATAAGGATGAAGGTATTCCGAAAACGTGGTTCGCTCTTCACTAAGTTTATTTATTTCTAATACATAAATAATGTTTAGGAATGTACTTTCTTACTTCAATATTGATAAAGTATGCGTTGTGTAACCACCGCGTAACTTAATTAGTGTGCCATACTTTGATAAAAAAGTTATATAGAAATAAAAATTTGCTCTTTAAACATTCACTGTACTTTTTGTAAGTTCGTGTTTTTAAAGTGGAATTTCTTTAGAATTTGTGTGATTTGAAAGTCGATGAAACGATAATGCGCCACGATAAAAAAACACACGTAAATGTATAGGATTAACTCGGCGAGAGAATAAGATAGAAAATATTACACAGTATTTTATGTTCTCGGTGTATTGTTATTATTATTATTTTTTGGCATTGCTTCTCATGGTCTATTTTATTTAACGCTTTTCAGAAGTGCCACTTCTGTCGTGTGAATACACATATTCTTTTATATATTCCAAGTACTTATTCAAAAGGCATCTCATAGCTACGTCACAAATAAAAAAATATTTATCAACAAAAAATAACGTACTTAATAATATTAAGATAATTATATTTACAATTCAAAGAATATTTTACTATATAGCTAAAATTGAATTAATTATATTTACACTTTCTAGTGTCTTGTCGGTTAGGCCGTATGTATACTAATATATACACGGTATTATTGGTGTAAAAAGTTTTAATCAATATATGCGGTCCAAAATTAGAGTGTAGCTATTAAAATATCCATTCTACTCTATAGCAATAAAATTTATTATAACTTTATTAAATGCATTATGTAATGCTCTTAGAGCAATAAAGAAACTTAGTTTATTTATACTCAGTACTTTTCTTATTCTTATAGTACGTTTTAGTTTCATAGAAGTCAATCGCGGAACCCCAATTAACGAAGACTTGTTAATCCGTAAAGCGTGGTAGCCGTGGAGAAATTTATTATTAAAAAAATATAATAAATTTAAAAAAAAAAGATTAATTAATATTTATAATTACTTATTACACTTTACATAGGTTTGAATTAGTTAACCAATTTTAATATATTTGTGCCAATCGTTACTTAAAATTGTGTTGTTATATTCAGGAGACTTAATTGCCTTTAAGTTTTTGGTGTGCTTCATCGTTAATTATTACTATAATCCCCCTCCTTTAGGTTACTAACGCATTAGTATTTCTTAATTGGTATATGACACGTAATATATTTTAAATTTTAATTTGACGGCATAATCACATATAGTATTGTTTTCGCTTCGTACACGCTGCAAATATATCTTTATTTTTTAAGAATCTTAGATATTAATTCTCAATTTGCACGTTTGTTCTCTTTGGTGTTGCATAGACTTATGTTTACTCGTTAAGACTGTGTGTAGATGTAGCCATCGTTCTTGTGATCGCACCTTAACATAACTATGTTTACACGTGCCAAATGTTTGTTACTCAGTTACCCGTGTGTATGCACCCTTAGAAGTGTAATCAGGGCAGCGCGTGTGTACTTAATTAGTTTGTAAGTTGTATGAGTCTAACAATTGTGATATTTGTATGAAGTCTACTTAACATGTTTCCCGTTGAAGATTTTCCTATTTTTGTTGTATTAACATCATTGTTACCTATTTCTTATATTAAAGTTGTTTTGGAATAACAGACATAGTTTCATTGCTTTAGTCCTGGCCCTCGAAAATTATATTTGTCTATGCTTTGAATTTGAAATTGGAATTAACAATGTACATATAGAATGGAAGGGTTAAAGCAATGACTGTGTTTGCGCAGTGGTCGCCGGCGTCGGTGTGTGCCCGCTGCGTCAAGTTGAGCGCTAATATAAGAAACGAAGCCATATTATGACGTGTCCACGTCTAATCCTCCAACATGCCGCCTCTTATCGATCCTATTTGCCTGCCATTTGTCATGCCTTTTCAACGGAATTACCGTGCCTTTTCTACTATACAAATAAATAAAAGTTAGATATCTGCTCTTAATTTCTAAAAAAAAAAACAATTCTATTAATTCCGGTGTAATTAACAATATAAACAAAATATATAAACACGTTTCTAAATACAGAATATTTTATTTTATATTTAATTAAAGTATAAAATACATACGTACCAAACGTTTAAAAAACTCAACAAGATATATTTTATCAAAACTTCTATTAGCTAGACTTCTATTAAGTGTTACGAAAGATGAACAAAAGAAAAGGAATGAGTTTGAATCTGTTAAGATTACACTATAAAGAGGTCACAAACAAAAAACAGTTACAATACAATCAAAGGTATTGTATTTTTTTTGTGTTTAACATTATTTGGTGTGTTGTAGTATTCGTGGACCTTGTGCTTAGTGTTACTAAATAATTTGTTGTGGAAAGCAAGCCGAATCGCACCGTTGCTTAATTAGTCACAAAATCTAATAATTCTCCGTCTGCTTGCTTTAATTTACTACAGCATCGATTCGTTGTTAAAAATTGGGTTCGCTGCCATTGACAGAAAATTAATATTTCTGCATGCTTTTGTTGATTCTGTTGGGGAATCTTCTAAAGATATCTTTATAAACATGATTATGAAAAGCAAAGTTTGTAAACGGGTTGTTTAACGTTTTTGACAAATCCGGAGTGTGTTCGATCAGTGTATTCCGCGGTGTACCTACGGTTTTATACGGCGCATAATGTATACACAACTTTTAATTCGATAAGATCTGTCCTGCACAAAAACGTGCCATATATCCATATAGATCGAGAGTAACTCCACAGCTATACGATTGCAACTTAAAATTAACTAGAGCAGCTGTTTTCTCTACTAGCTCCATATTAGGATTTTTCTATGACGTGGGTGGCATGTAAACAAACAAAGACAAATACTCCAATACCTGAAACATAAATCTAAAATGTTCATTCAGATATCTGTTTGGCCGGGGATTGAACTCGAATCTCGCTGGTTCAGATCGGTATAGGGACCGCTTTGCTACAAGGGTCGACTTACTACTAGCGCTTTACGAGCCACTCAATACCTTTATAACTGTTTTACGTCATATGAGAGCAAATAATCAGACAAAACTCTTGTATATCCTTGGCATCCATATTCTAAACAAGCTGTAACGTTGCTCTTCCGCCTGTTTTGACGGAAAATGAGAAATGACGAAGTGATGTATATTTGGATCTATTTCCGTAAGTTAATCTCAGAAATAATAGTTCCTTGGAATAGAACTAGTAATTAGTTAATCGAGTTACAATTTTTTCGAAAACTGCGTTTAATTATTTTCTAACGGAAAGACAAGTTTTGTTTAAAGGAAGTTATAAAATTTAAAAAAACTTGAGTTCGAGGAATTTTGACTATTTTTGTCTTCAATATCTTACACCGCACCACTCATATCTATATTAACTCATAGCAGTTCTCCGCAGTTCGATATGCATGATCGTTCTTGCCACGAGCATGCAGTGCAATGAGCTTCCTCTGAGGTATTCTGAGGAATTACTAAGGCTGGGGATGTTTTGACGACTCCTCTAGTAAGTTACAAATGGTTTATCGTTAGGTTAGGTCTGATATCAAAATAAAACTTAAGTCCGAATTATATTCTTCACATGCATTAATTAGCATGGTGGAGCTATGACTTAGCATAGGTTGGTTGAGTGCGCCTTTTTAATCGCCACAAAAAAATACTTCATCTAAATCTTTGACACCTGAGTCTCTGTAAATTAACAACCAAAAACACGTCGACGAATCTAAAAAAAAAAAGAAACTTGCCGCCCCCGAAGAGGTGTTTATGAAGATCTATTCGCGTCTTATAGTGTGATAAGTGCGTTGCACCTATATCTATCACCCTTTGGATGATTTTCCTTCCGCAAGAGTAGGATTTTCGCTTCACCAACTCTAAGATACTGGTTTGATCTGAACTATGCCACTCCGTGATTGGTCATGGATGGATATATTTTTACATTTGTAAGGGGGGCTAAGGTCCACATATTTCTGAAATTTTACCGTCTTCTTAAAGGTCTGGGTGGTCTCCTTAAAGGTCTGGGTGGTCTTAAGTTGTTTAGATGTATGACAAATCTTGCTCATACTGATCCTTTGTTCTCTGCGTCCAGCAATCACCTGCTGGCTTAGAGTAATCAGTGTACTTTGTCGGATGTTGTTTGGATGCCCTGTATTCATTAAATTTAGGAGTTATCGCTCTTCTCTTTATCGGTCTCGATCGATTTGCAGTTGTTAGATTTTCAGAGCTCTATCGGCAATGTCTCCAGTTGCCGTGTAGCTACTACACGTTTACAATGTAATCGCTACATAATGGAAAAGCAAAAGCGAATGTGTCTCGTTTCGCAGTTAACGTGATCGCTATCACTTTGGGCTTGTCATGTTACGTACGCATAACCGAATATTCTTACCCATAGCAATATATTCGGCGTAAAGCGTGCTCAGAATCACGCGAGTCACGACACATTCGTATGCGTTTGTTTATGAAATCAACTCTATTATTATAAACACAAGCTCCAAATATAGTTTTCCATTTCAATCTGCGTAAACTGGCATCTCTATTCCCATTGTAACAAGGCTGGAGTGCCGATAGCCATAAACTTAAAAATGCTCTGTGATTTTCAACTCTATATCAGTAGCGCCGAGGTGGTATTCGTATGTTGGGTGATTTTTAAAAATCTTTCAGTCACCTTGAGCTAACCTTAGAATGTGACCTCTAGTTTATGCCTAGACTTAACCGTTAGATAACCCTTGGTTACCATGCTAGGTAAAATTGACTGTACTTTGAAAATGTTAAATTGATGTACTAAATGAACTGAATTGAATGATTTGGCTTTGTTGTTTGTTTTACAATATCAATGAGTGGTATAAATATCAACAAAGTTAATAACTAAGTATTTAACCAATATGCGAGTACCTGTGGCCTCATCACATATTGTTTATATGCTACCAATTTTAACATTAATAGGTTGATAGTTTGTGAATATGAGTGGATCTTCTTAGTTTTAATTCAAATTTATATTTAGTGTTAAGTTAACCATACATAATTAATTCTCTTTCCAATAATGTATTATAGAAACACAAAAACGCCAAAATGTATGAACACCAAACTAACTTACATTAATTAATTTTATTAACTGATTTCCCTAAGTAAAGAGGTTATTTATTAATGTATATTTTTTGGGCTAAAATTTAAACTATCAATAATTTCTTTTCAAGTTTTCATTCCCTGTTTAAATTTATTATGAAGTGTATTTTTAAAAATAATTCCTAGTGCTAGTAGAAACGTATCTTTAAAGCTAAGTATTGAATACCCATTGCATACATTCATGTCAAAGACTCAGGGCCATATGAACAAGTAATAATTGTATAGAGACACACTTCACTTATGTCTATAAATACCAAATATTTTTTAATGAACGTTGATGAGTCATAGGTTGTTTTTATGCACTGCACTGATATGATAAACGGGCGATAGCTCGAAGTAACAATGATAATAACGCCGTCTTTTCCGCTACCGCGCAGATAACGTTAATTGAAGACTAAAGTAAATAAGCAGAAACTGTTCTCGCATAGAGTGAATGGAACATAGAAATATCTTTCAGTATGACACAACGTAGGAGTTGAATGGGCAACATTTGGGTAATATATTAAGAGTGATATTTTTTATTATTGATTTATTGGAGCTTTAAAATGATGTAACACGAGCTTTTTTCCGCGGCTTCGCTCGCGTAGGTCATGTTCCACGGTAAAAAGTATCTTAAGACTATTAACTATCTGTACGCCAAATGTTATCTAAATCCAATCAGTACTTTTTGTATGAAAGAGTAACAAACACACATATCCTCCAGCAACATTCACAATTATAACATTAGTAAGATGTAAGATTAATTGATGAAGTTCATAATCAAATTATTATTAATTTAACAGTGAAGAAATAAGATAAAGAAATCTACTTACGACAAATAATTCACAATCTTCAAATAATTATCAAAGGTAAGAATTGTACGAAAACGCATATTCCCAGCCTAAATTGTGCTCAGGACAAGGTATTTAATAGATTTGTGTATTACTGATACAAATGAAGGTGGTAGAACCATGTCCTGTTTAAATTTCTGGATCAGAAAAAGAACGAACTCATGCATGCCATTTCTACTTTTTATTTGGTCTGCGTACTTGAGACAATTAAATTACTATTCTGCTTTAAATACATGTGTTCCTTAACTGCTTATCATAAGGTTGTTTGTGGAAGCAAATATAGTCGTTTGAACTTGAAACTCCTTCGGCGTAGCAATTGAAAAAAAATATGTAACATTTATATATTTTTCCCAATGGATTCATTAGATTTTATTTTCATTATATGGAAGTATCAAACGAGCATACATTCCATTCGATGATAAGTGGTCACTGCCGCCCATGAACACTTACCTGTCTTACCTGTGGCTAGCTACATATGCGTTCCCACCCTTCAATACTACTAAGTTGGAACGCCTCTGCTAAGTATGTCTATTACCACACCCTTCAGACCAGAACACAGCAATGCATAACACAGCTCTTATTAGGCAGAAATAGGTGTAGCAGTGGTGCTTCCGGAGTCGAACTGCAGAGTAATACCACATTTAATTCAGCAAATTAGATTTAGTATGAATACTTTTTTTGTCCTAAATTCTGTATTTTACTAGTCGATTTAATAACTATTTTATTATTATCGTCACAGTATTGGGCATAGATTTTATGGGAAGTGTTTTGGTATTTAGGATATAGGTATAGGAATCTCTTTCTTGTCGTCTAATTCATTGTCAAATCAATAAAAAAATATTAATCTCTTTATTTATTATTAATCAGATATCTCATCCAGATGACGATCACGAAAGGTCGTAATTATTAACACTGGGTTATCTTTTCTATCTGGCTTTTGTTATTATTGTGTAATGTTTGCATATGACTGATTCGCTCTTAAATAGATGTTTGGCCATTTGTCACTTATATAAGCAACTTTTTAATTTATGCTCAGTCCAACCAATTGTACATTGAACATCAATATTAATTACTGTAATCATTTATGTGTACAAATGATAAATGATATGAATGACTTTGACCTATTTGTATTTGTATCTTTGCTATACTTTAATAGAACAACTTCCGCAAAAGACAGACATACAATTGTAATAAAACTCAGATTTCAC
>MOOZ01000235.1:426398-436707 GCA_002930495.1 Cecropterus lyciades | reverse complement strand
TTCTATTATTTATTTACTGTTAAATGGTCATTGCTCTATAAATCTGTGCAAAATGTGTCCAGTCTCAAAGGCGTAGGATGTTACTCGTTCACACCGGCAATAGAACATTATTCAATTTGAACCAATCAAATAAATGCGACTTGCATCGTGATATCAATTTTGCTTATAAATGTTGCATAAGTGTGGTAGTGGGTGCGTTTGTAGACAAGCAGGTGATCCGCACCATATAGATGCGCCCATTTCTCATTATTTCAATATTTGAATAAGGTTATTTTCATGTAACATAAACACTTCTCTTATTACTATGCTGCATCAACTTGTCAAACAAAAATTATAAACAAATACAGGAATCGAACACTTATTGTACAACGAATATATAAAATATTAAAACGATTAAAGAATGTACGAACTGGAAAAACTGAACTCTAATTAATAATGACGGATTGATTTGTGTATATTTGTAGGTATTGGCTACGTTCCACTAAATTATCTACTAGAAACTAATTAGCAACACAACTATGATTGAAACTAATTGATGATGTCATTGTTCCATAGCGCGAAATCTTATATTTAGATAGTATGGGTGATTTGATATAAGAATGTTTTAGCAGTGAAAATTATTTAAGGGCATACAGAGCTTCGAGCGTATATATAAGGTATATACATGTTCGTGCTGCGACTTCTGTACCAAACTACGATAAAATAATTCAGTCATATTTGTTTATCATAGTAGACAGAACTGCTAGAAATTGCAACGCATTGCACGTGGTTGGAAGTTTCTTTGTGTCACTGACGACTCCAAAAGTAAATTTATGTATGTAGTTTTGGCAAACTTATTTCATTTTCAATGTAGTTGAACGCAGAGCATTGTGCGCCTGGAATTTTTGGCTCGTATGTTTTCTGAAAGTGTGGTCACATTGACTTTATTTGTAGCTGTAAATTTTACAATTATAAATTTAAAATGTTCCTAATGAATCGGAAGTTATGATCAAAAAGTATTACCCGTAATGGGTGAAATATACAATAATTTAAGTGCAAAATACTGTTCTTACAAAAAAAATATTGTTATGAATTCAAGTCTTAAATTATTCCTATACGACTGGGCTGGAAATGCTTGTACATCTTGTCCGTCCACGGGCTGAAGTGGTCAGCTCACTGGTAAGCTTCATCAAATGTGTGACCACACGTTGCCACTGCCATACTCATGGAGTTTTCACGCTACTCGTACCTTCTGCCACATTCCCACGGTAGGTCTCCTTATCGTGTATAGTTTTACGTAACGGCATTTCGACGCTCGACTGAAAATTCAAACGCGTTTTATTAACCCCATTGATGATTCGTGTTACTCTGAAGTGAGATTGTGCGCCATTTTTATTTATATTATTTTATGCCATGAATTGAAAATATTTGGGCCACATCTTTATAATCTGCTTAAGTCATATAACTGCCTTGATGAAACATATTAATATGGCTGCCGGGTATTAACAATGATAAAAATAAAAATTGGAGTGTTTCTCGCGGCCATCGTGAATTGTATATAAAATGGTGGGTTTATAAGATACCTAGATGACTTTTGAATGATTTGATGATTTTTGAATTTATGATAATAGTAAATTTAATAGTAAAGACATATCAAAAAATCAGAGATACATATTTTTCAATGTATTTATAAAAGAGATTTATAAGGTGTGGTTCATGTTTTTGATACAAGATAAATATTTATAATTTAATTGTAGCCTTTGATTTTGTTAATAACCATTGAAGTTGTAAGTCAGTTGTTCTTTTGTTTAAATAAATGTATTAATATTCTGTTAAATAAGGTATCTATATTTTTAAAGATATAAAATTCATAATACTACATTTCGGTGCCACCATCAGATATAGTTAATATATTTATATTTTAATACGGGCACTAGGAATAAAACTATGTATTATATTAATAAAGCCATAAATCTATTTGCTGTTAAGACTTTAATTATATCTTGTCGCATCAAAAAACAAAAAAAAGATGTTCTTCCTTACTCTTCTTTAGATAAATTAAATATTTTTCATTATTGTCAAATAATTACATATTATATAACAATACACTATATTTAAAATACTCTTTATGCTAAAAGAAAAAGAAGAGATGTATAATAAGGTTCAAAATGTTGGAAATGTTACTAATATAGTGTAAAATTAGATTTAGTTACCATTGTCGATTACGAAATGGAAGTTAAAGTAATAAAAGAGTCTGCATAATATTAAAATGTATTTTGTTTTCATCTAAGTTGCACTTAATACCTTGCTTTTTTATACTTAATTACGCATATGTTGTCGGTATAGATATAGCTCTATATCTACTAGGGCTCAGTGTGTGGAGGGTGCTATGAATATGAACACCAGACAAGTTCATGAATAATCACGCTCAGAACAGGAAAGTAAATACATAATTTAAGGAATATTGTACCACGACATTGAAATGCTGATTAATACGTCACGCTGATCCTTTATTTTTTAATAAGATTGACTACTAGTTGCTCCCGAGGACTAAAACGGTCGCCTCATATATAAGTGAGCCGGCAACTTTCCACCGAAACGCAAGAACTACTTCACGCTAGAAATAGGTGTGTAGACAAATTCATATATACTAAGGGTTCCATTTAACTAAGGGGTTATTCACAGATGTATTGCTACTCCCGAATACTAAGATGGTTGCCTCTTAAGAAAGGGCTGGCAACCACAGCCTTCCATCGAAACACAAAATCTGCGTAATGCCAGAAATAGAGGTGGCGGTGGTACCTCCCCCGTGGAGCAATACTATATAATATGTTGCAAAGCATAGTATTTATTTTATATTGCTGTTTTGAATTATGGGAAGTCATCACTTGTATTCTGTGGAAAATGGGTAAAGGTGGCGGTGGAGCTGAATTGCATCCACATGTAACTGACACGTACCAATTTGACTACAGTAAGAAATATTTAGTAATTATTTATCATTTATAAGTGTTTTTACAATACATAGTTATTAGTAATCAAACCAATTGTTTACTACATAGCTAATTTTATTTTGAACAGATTTTATATACTGATAATAACATTAGACATATTCTGCTAACTGTAACGAGAAGCAGGTTTTAACAAGAAACACTCAAACAACATTAATTAACAACATTTGGTTTATTTTTTAATTATGATTAAAAACTCACAAAATCACTGACATTTTGATTTTGTGTAAAGGGGTTCATTAAGGCAGAATAAGTAGGTAGTTTAAATTTACCTAATTATGACACTACTTCCAAGCAATTATTAAACTACTTATAGTACTTTCTACTTTATCTTGATTGCGGCTCTTAACCTTGCACTCCTACTTCTCGGATTCCTTTCAACTTCCTCCTCAGATGGAACCTCCACATGTTTGTTAATTGCCTTCCAAGGGGTATCGAGGAATTGATTTATCGTGTCTTGATCCTGAACTAGTAATGGGCTAAGGTATCTTAACGGGACTGGGTTTGCTACTTCGTTAACTATGTTCCCAGCTATGTGGCGCTTCACGATCGTGTCTTCGAGGGAATGGAAGCAAATGGTAACGAGTCTACCATTGAGTTTCAGGTAATATTTAGCTAATACCATTCCATAGTTCAATTCATTAAGCTCGTTGTTCACGAAAATGCGCAAAGCTTGGAATATTTTTGTGGCATTTGACTGTGGCCTCTGTAATTTGTCTAGTCTGAATTCATCTGGGCAACAGGAATCAACGATATCCACCAACTCATGAGTCGTGTCTATATTCTTGATCATGTATCTAGCTTGGATAATAGTCTGCGCGATTTTCGCCGCTTTCTTTTCTTCACCATATATCTTGAATATTTTGTAAAGTTCGCTCTCATTTGCTGTCGCTAAAACGTCTCTTGCGGTTATTTGGTTTGGATCTCGTCCTGCATCCATCCTCATGTCTAAGTATCCATTTTTACTTACTGAGAATCCACGCTCACCATTATCCATTTGCATAGACGAACAACCGAAATCAAAAAGAATCCCATCAATTGTAGATTGTCTTATACCTTTCTCTTTTAAAAGTGATGGCAAGTCACTAAATCTGCCTAGTAAGGGTGTTACTCTATTGGGATACTTCTCTGCTAGTTTTTGCGCTTTGTCATAAGCAACTGGGTCTCTATCTAAGGTAATAAGTTTACAATTAGCACTTTCAAGTATTTTCCGTGAATGGCCACCAGCACCAAACGTCATATCTATGAATATTTCACCATCATTAGGCCGCAGATGTTTTATAACCTCATTTAGCAAAACTGGTGTATGATCCTTATATTTACCAGCTTCTGTTGCTAATGTTCTTTTGTACAAATAAACATTTATTCGTTTGAACTGCCTTAAAATCATGTTTACTTATTGAAGATTTTTCTGAAGAATCCTTTATTTTCTTCCTTTAAATAATCAAGTACTTCAGTGGATAGTATGACGTTACACTCTTCAATGCTAAGACCGGTGGCAGTACTCGTGTTTGTTCTTTTATACTTATTCTTGTAGTGGTTATCAGCTAGTTTGTTCAGGGAGACGTATTGACGGTTACAGAAATCAGTGTCTAAGTTGTTTTTGTTATTTGTTTCAAATGCTGCTTTGACTTTGTCCCGGATAAATTTGCCGAGGTCTCTGGAAATAACATGTTAACAATTACAATTACATAACAAATTATGCTTTTAATAAAGTAGTGGTATTCATTTTTATTGTACAGTAAGTATTTATGCTGTTAAGGTGGTATCTTTATTATTTAGGTATCGTTTGTTTCTAAGTCAGCAGAGCTGGCAATAGACCCCGTGTTTTCGCCACATGCAATATTTGCAATGAAAGAATCAGAATCGTCCATAAACATGTAATAAAAATTCATCTTATCTGATCCAATTTCTGTTTTTTATATCGAGAATGAATGCATTAATAATTTCTTATTACTAAAAGTATCTTATCAAAAAAGTATTTATAATATTCTAAGATACATAACAAATGTATTTAAATACAAGATAAATTAAAAAAATATATTTCAAATACAAAATGATACATATCTTGTATCTTAGATAAGTCACATCTCTTGACTGGTAGCATAAGGTGTAAAATTTGGCTAATTACAGTCATGGTGTTCACATTTTTAACACGCACTTCTGATTGATAATGAGTATATATTATATACTAGCTATGCTCTGTTTCACCAACATTTAAAATAAAGTTTTATAATTTCAAATTTATATAACTTTTAGTGAAAAAAGACTGAATGTTAATATACTTATGATTATATAGGTATCTGCGAGTCTTAGTCCTCTAAACTATAATTTTTTCCGATATGTGTAATAGTACAGACTGACTGATGTATTACAAATGAGTAAACACTCCCTAAATTTGATGAAAAAAGATTAAGAAGCCTTTTCTCGATGCGTGTGTGAAGAAGAATTTTCTCGATGCTTGTGTGAAGTCCATTAAACCGCATTTGATGTGCATGCTATAGCTTAAAACTTTCTTACTTTAAGAAGTTATTTACAGCACACACTGAGACTAACAGGCTGATAATAATCAGGTGCATAGATATTGCCGCATCGCCTGTATCAATGATACAGGGCTCCTAGGCTATAAAGGCCCCTAAAGTGTGTAAGCAGAAACTAGTAAATTGTTATCCACAATGTCACTTTATCTCATGCTTACTGGAAATAAAAACAAATTAAAATACTGTCATATGTGCATCTAGATTTTTCACAAGATAAATGAAAAAGTAAAAATAAAAAGAAACTTATGATCAATAAATATTTAGTTTAATTTAATGCAAGTGTTTCGTTTCTTTTCCCCCTAACTAATTTTGATACAGGGCCCCTCCAAGGCAAACTTCACCACTGATAATGATGTATTTTTACATCACATCCATCACATGGCATGGCTTGACTATGACCTACAACGCACTTCAATGATAGATGCAAACGTAATAAAAACCCGTAATTGATTTTCTATTAATAGAATAAAACTTTGTTTATAACCTATTCCAAATTAAGATACGAAAAAAAAGCAAACTTATGCAATGTTGAGCAATAATTATTGTAATTCGTAGATACAAGTAATAGAAATTATAAATAAAATAGATATTAAGTTATTGGCTCACATATTAATTGAATAAATAGTTAAAAAATAGTAATAATTGTGGTAAAAACTATATTTATGAATATAAATGTTTACCTTTCGGCTTTTGAATTGTCTACGGGCCACTTCGCTATTAACCTTGTAAATTTCTTATACTGAGTAGTCATAGCTACGATTCGAATGAATTTATAACATTTTTTGGTTGAAAATAAATACCAACAGAATTGGAGGTTAGGAATTTAATTGTCAAATAATGTAATATATGTCTGTCATAAGTCTGAAATGTCATAGTGACAATAATATTTGCGTTCTAAAGTAGAGTTTATTCGGATACTTGCAATAAAATGTACAGATTCGCTTTTTTATTTTGAACATTAAAGTTGGTTCAACACATATTCAAGTACAAGTATCTATTCCGTCTACCCTCCATTTTAAGAATCAATAATTTTCACCCTACTCTTTTCCGTTCTTGTTCGGCAAAAAAATAATTATGGGTCATGGAAGTTGATAACTAAAGATCAGCCCCTTACATTGCTTTAACGTTCCAGCATATTTGCAGGGCCCTTTACATAAAATGAAATGTCGTTATTTTGTATAGGTTTACGGAGATATTTACAAATTGACAGTTACAATATTATTTTACACTACCATCGGAAAGGTGGCGATTAAGCAATATTTAGCGACTTTAAACATAAAGGTGTTATAGAACAACTACGTACCGCTATTCTTTTTGGCAGGGTTTGGCCCAGTTTCACGATCGCTATCGTGACTCGTAAAGTAGACAAATATGCAATGACGTAACATCGGTGAGGTGCTACCAAGATTACTAGATTGGAGAAGAAGGCAGAAAGGAAACCACACCTTTATGTTGACACAGACGCGTATAGACCTAGGCATAGTGAAGAATAAGAGTGTTAGATTTTAGTCGTGGAAACTTCACGATGTCATCCTTGCGATGAGCACCGGGACGATGTACAACAAACTCTGTGTATTGAGTGGGTTTTAGTCTGTAGGTCCTGGTTAACCTGACTAAGAAAATAATTACCGTATCTTTCTGTGCAGCCGTAATTGCTAAAAAGGAGGCCGTTGGTCCAGATTGGGAGAGGGCCAATCGTGTTCTGAAAAGACGACAAATTGTTGTACTAGTTAAGCGCAAAATGGGCTGCGATTGGTGGCAAATATGGTAGGAATGGCATTTACTATTATTAAAGTTGGTAGAACTCTGTGCTTCGACTCCGGAACCACCACCGCTACACCTTAATTTTTATTTTTTTTGTAACGAGGGGAAAACCTTTAAAAGGTACGTGACGTCGTGGGAGCATCGCCGGGTCATGTGGGATTTTTACCGCACTAAAACCCCCCCGGTGGCCGTCCTCAGCGCTGCGTGGAGGATTCCGGGATCTCCAACGGAACACAACCGGAGTCCTCCGAATGCAATGCCCCTTTTGGGCTGTTCCCGGTGAGCATTAACGCTCACCGTGCCTTTTGGTGTTATGATGCATGCAGGCATGCGACCATACATGCCACCGTCGCGTCCTTCCCGGGGTCGCATGGCTGGACGGTTTGAGCTCTCTCTCTTGCTGTCTGCAACCCTGGAAGCCCCCTTTTAGTCGCCTCTTACGACAGGCAGGGGATACCGTGGCCCTATTCAGGACTATTTCCGCCTAATAATGGCAGTGTTATACATTGCTGTTTTCTGGTCTTAAAGGTAAGGGAGATATACTGATCCGAGGGGTTCAAACTTAGTTTTCAGGGATAGCAACGCATCTGTGGCCAACCTCAGGTAAGAGTTTGATGTTATGTGGGTTTGATTACAGATGTCTATGGACATGTATGTATGTGTGCTGACTATGCAGCCATAAGAAGTCAGTACCCATACCGTCGTGTCACGTGGGATGCGCAAAGTTGCTATAAAATATCTATTTATTTTTCCCAAAATAATCCTTGTAGATTATCCATATATTTCTGAATATATAAATAGACGTAACCGAAGTTAAATGTGAAAAAAAGGATGAAATACTTTTGAATCTACATACAGAACAGTGTGGTCACAAAAATATTAATGTTAGGACGTTAATTCTTTGTCGGATTTAAGTAATTGTTGTGATAGCCATATTTATTTGCTGTTTACAAAACTCCCCGATGCCGGGGAAATACGAAAATAATGGCCGTATTCAGTTTGAAGATGATAGTTATGATCAACAAGGCTTGGCTCATTGAAGTTTGAAAAGGGTTGTCATTATGTTGAAACCGTTACATTTTCATTTTACAATGTTACTTTTTCTTTGTTTTAAGTAAAAATGACTCCAGGATGTCCAAAGGAGCGTGGCCGTATACTCTGAGCTGGTTGCTCTGTCAGGTTCCATCCAGGTAAACAGTTAAGCCCACCATACCATCTGGTGTTTACGACGGTATGTTTTTTTTATCAGATTGAAGTAGTAAACGAGCGTGTGGTCAACCTGATGATTAGTGATTACTGCCGCCCATGGAAATCTGTTCGCAACTTCATACAGAACAGGGGTTCTATCTGAAGTCAATCACAGATGCTTTGCCACTCCCGAGAACTAAGATGGTCGCATCATTATAAGTGGTCGGTGTCCACTGAGCGCGTTGACCTGTTAGGTTCCAGGTAAGCATTTAAGTCTTAAGCCCACCATATATCGTCGTCCTTCCCGGGATAGCTGGCTGGAATGTTCGACCTACTATCCTTGCCACCCGCACCCCGGTTATTAGCAACCCTGTTTTTTATTTTTAAAATTTTATAATTCTATAGTCCATTCGATTTTACAAGTATCTAGTTAATTAATTAAAATACCAGACAGTCGTTACTTCACAATACAATTTAATTGTCCTATAAATTTCCATCGTGGATATGGCCACAAGTAGTTAGTATCAAAATAGCAGAAACAAAGGGCGGACTATAATCCCGATTATTCCAAATTAACCGCTCAAAGCCGTTTATTCCGGGACGCGCGGACGGTTTCAGATGCTTAATTGTATTAAAATGGAATGCTGCATCGTTCTTTGTTCGAATTGAATGTTTGAATTTATGCAGCTATAAGTATTTATTCAAATTGTAATATTTTAAATAAATACGGCCGAAACAAAAAGATTTTAATGCTTTTTTTATTTAAAGTTTAACAAGGGAAATTTAACTTCAATAGTGAAGCCACCACTTTAACTTATTAGAATTCGGCTCTTTTTACATCTCATTGCAACCTTTCCACGATAGACGACGGTTTGGAGTGTACAGATCCATGTTACTTAAAAGTAGGTTTGTGGAGTGGTAACAGTTGGTGGCAAACGTATGTTGGATGGTTTTAAATAGCCCGTAAAGCGTTCGATAAATATTAAAGATTTCTATGTACTTAGTGATCAGAAGTTTTTATTTATTTTTTATCAGACTGAGATAGCAAACTGGCATGCAATCCACCAGATGGTTAGTAGTTACTGCCGCCAATGGACATCTGTAAGCAACTTCGGATAGAACAGGGGTTCTGAACGTACATATCTGTAGTTGATCATAGATGCGCTGCTACTACTACTACTAAGATGGTCACCTCATATATAGATGAGCCGGTAACCACAACTCTCCACCGAAACGCAAAGACAGCTTCAAGCTAGAAATAGGTGTAGCCGTGGTATCTCCTCGATCGAACTACACTGTAATGGTAGAGGTATAAAGACGTATCATATTATATTAAAGAGATATTTAAGATCTTCTATGTAGTAGAGCGGAACAAGATTCGTCATATGTATTATTAACTGTACATATGCAAGAAGCAAACTTAGATTCTGGGAGCAAACCCGGGTCTGATGACAGTGTTTTTCCATCGTGGGAAGTCCTCGTTGATAGTTCAAAACAATTTAGCGTATCATTACTTCAGCTCGAAAATACTAAATGGAAAAGTTGAAACTCGACTTAATTCGTGTAATTAAAGGACGAAAATAATAATTCCGGCTCGGGTTACCGTTGTTTGCAGTTTAACGGAAGTGACAAAATAATTGCCTTCATTTTTGAAGTGGCTTCTTTAGATCACGTTCGTATATATTAAGGTTTATTTGCTACAATAAAAATAATGTTTAAAAGTGAAGTAAGTTTAAGATCTTTATTTCTCATAAAAGACAATTGTCACTTACATGAGAACAATAACTTATAATTACGTACAATAAATTAATTATCCCGGTGCGGGTAGAT
>MOOZ01000235.1:402381-413424 GCA_002930495.1 Cecropterus lyciades | reverse complement strand
ACTAATACTCGGGTGAAACCGTGGGGCGCAGCTAGTAATAGTATATAAGTGTTACAATACGCATATTCTTGTAATGATATATTTACTAGCTTTAATTTGATATCCATATTTTATATCTAATAAAAAATTCGTTCTCTTTCCCTTTTGCTATCTAGTCGCAAACGTCATATCTTAAGATTATATAGTCGCCAAACTGTTTGTGCTGTAGAGCGTATATATACAAAAAACATAACAATCCTTCTAACGCTGTCGGGTAAAATTTAATTCATTTTTAATAACTCACAGTTATAATTCATTTCAAAGCTTGATATCCTCTTGTCTTTAATCAACACTTTCAATAATTCAATATAACACGGCCGAAGTGTACCTACTTGTATTACTTTTTCATTCAAGGCTCGCGTGTTCGTTCAACTAAAACAATTAAATAGGGAAAAATACATACTTCGCAGGTAACAAACTATTGGGGTTGATATTCCTTAATTTCCGCGAAGAGTTAGCTTGCAGCTAAGTAAAGTTAGACTTGACGAAGGTATTAAAGTCGGTGTAAATTGGCCAGATAATTTATTAGCTGTGGCACAGATTAGCAAAGTCAGATTGTATTAATGGTTATAAAATATTAAAAGTAGAATCATAAAGCAGTATCAGCAAATTATATCGTAAAACTATTATCATCCCTTCGGAGAAGTTAAACTGCCGATTTTTGTATATATCGGTTGGTGTCGGTCAAGTGTTGTAAAAAGAATTGTTTAAAAAAATTATAGTCTTTGAGCAAAGTTGAAAGCTCGGAGTAATATTTTTAATGTGTATTGTATCTTTTTTATAATATGGAAGTAGCAAACGATCATGCAGTCCACTTGATGGTAAGTGATCACTGTTGCCCATGGAAATCTGAAGGGAATCGTTGAAGAATCGAACCACAAGAGTTCTACAAACCCTTAAAGTTGCCTATTTTCAGCCATCTATGTTTTTGACCAAAAAATATTTATAAGCCAAGATTAAGTATGATCGATTCTTGATTTATTTTCATTTTAAAGGTTACTCAACTTCAGGTAAGAATCCATTAGAACTTAGGTTGAATGTCCGTAGACGGCAGGAACTATTTAACACTAAACGAACTGTATTATGTTTTCTGTTTAAAATACACAAACAAATAAATAAAATAAAAAGCATTAATGTAACCAATATAACAACAAAGTATCCGACCAGAGCCAAATTGCATTCTCCCGTCGGAAATGTCGGCTTCGCCGTTGACCGCGATTGTCTCCTAAGCGCTCGCTTGTGCATTCCTTTACAATTTTAAGCGAATAGGTTACTGAAATAACAGTAAACAGATAGCACGTGAAAAGTGGGCTCCACAATTCGGATTGTAGGTATTCATATAATTATATGGTGAACTAAGTCGTGAATTTAGTAATCTTTGAATTTCATTGCAAGATGTGTACAGGAGATATAATAAATATTCTATAATCTATAATTCAATGTATTATGGGTGTCTATATAGCCATCAAATCTAGAATTTTCTCCGTAGTAGGACGGTTTCACGATCATAAAAACTTTCGGGTTAGTAAGTTTTCCTTGCATACAAATATATCCATATACTTCGTCGCTTTAAAAAATAACTTTAGCAATATAAAAATAGTTTCTTTTTAATTTTTTTCTGTTTGTCTCTATGGAATATTGTTGAATAGCTCAAAAATGGCAGGATTTTTTGCAAGCAGAGAAAATAAACACAAAGCATTCAGTGGGGTTACACAGCGAAGTTTTTACCGGGAAGATTGTTGGAGAACACTTGGAGCAGTATAAAAAATTAAAAGCATATACGAGGGAGTACGAATTGTCATCCGAGGGGTTACGCTAAATAAAGGAAAACTATGTGGTGTTTAGTAACGGAATGTGTTGGCGTAGAGTAAACAATAAATCTTGTTATTTTCGCTACGCCGACATAAAAAGGATAACGTGTTTAACGCTATCCATTTTTGTAATTGTTTTTTGGGTTTAATGTCAAGTTCCTTGTTAATTATTTTACTTAGACTGTGTGATAATATAGAATGGATTTTAGGTTATCAAATTATGATATTCACAAATTCTATTAGGTATGGGTGAAAGTGGTAGAATTCTTTATGATTGGACTGCGGCGGAATCATCGCGATATCGATTTCTATTATTCTAAGTAAGATATAAGTAAAGATATGTTCGGGTTTGAAGTTTCCGCTGAAGCAGCGATGATACAACGAGACATTCCATTTAGTCATCGAGAACAGCATGTCAGCAGTTAGATATTATTTCTGTTCTATCCCGTTCCGTTAACTGACTATAACTAAAGATCTGGTCGATTTTTATGCACGTTTACAATAATAATAATAAAAAATCATATTTAGTAAAATGCAAAAAATGTTTTTGCTATTCACACAGGACAGAAGTTGAAGGTAATAATAATTATTTCGTATATACCAAACTAGAGCTCATATACAAGCTACGAAGTTAAATTATTGACACGATTCAGAAAGGGATACAGCGCCATCTAGTTGTTGCGCAGACAACTGCTGCATAACAATTTTTTATTTTTACATAGTTACAAATCACAACGACTCGAAACATGGTTCACTTTAAAAGTATAATTATTGGCCAGTAATTAATATAATAGAGGACCTATTATATTAACACCTATGAAATTGCCGTTTTTCATGAAATGAAGCGTATTTTTTACATATTTTTTATTTCTATTAATAAAAGTAATCACCCATACAACTTTGCCACTTCACCCATTCAATGCATCTTTGCAACGCATTGGTAGCTTATTGATGCCTTTCTTGAAGAAATCAGCTGGACGGGAGGCAACAAATCCTTCAAAGGCATTTGTACTGCCTCTCGGGTATTGAATTTCTTTCCCGCCAAGAAGTTATCCAAATACGTACGTCTGGTGAGTACGGCGGATAGCGGAGAACATCAGCCCCAGCTCTTGTAGCTTGGAGACCGTCTGCTGTGCATTATGAGGTCGCGCGTTGTCGTGCAGGAGCAGTGGAGAAGACGTGTGAGCTTCTCCATCATCGTGTTCAGTTCTTCACAGTACATATCTGCTCATCCCGTTTGGTAAGAAGCTGTGATGAATTACACCCGCGTTAGATCACCAAACAGTGACCATTTTTAGGGGTAAGTTTTCGTTTAGGTTATGGTTTGGGTGCTGAATCAGGGTCCAACAGGTATGCCTGTTGAGCAGTGCAAGGCACGTTTCGACGCGTACTTAGCGCTGGCGCTCATTGAGTTCGTGGGGTACCCATTTGTCAAGCTTTTTTACGTTGCCAATTTGACGCATATGGAGCAATATTGTTTTGATGCTAACGTCAAAAGCTGCTGCTAATCCAGCCGTAGATTGAGTATCATCAACTTCCACAATCGTCTTTAATTCGTCATTGTCGACCAAAGTGTTCGGACGACCACGGGGTTAATTTTTCAGGTCATAATTTCCAGAACGGAAGCGGGCAAACCAATAACGGGTGGTGCGTTCGTTTGTAGTGTTCGCTCCGTAAACATCCTTGATGTTGCGTGCCGCTTGTGCCGCTTTGTTGCCACGACGATACTCATATTCCATAATTACTCGAACTTTTAAGATATCTATGATGACGAAAAATGTGATGATATTCGAATGCGATGAAAGCAAAACACTAACTATTAAACAAATGACGATTTTAGAAAAAAGAATTCCATGTTTCCATCCATGTAGCTATTCCATCTACTTCAGGAAAAAAAGGTGTTTCTTACTCAGTCTCATAAATATGATTGTAGTCATGGTATGTCTTATGTCTTTGATTAGACCGACATAGTGCACAGCAATCTTTTTTGAATTAAATTTAACGAGCTCAAAATCATTTAATTGAAAATTTCTGTCAATCGTTATCACATTATCATCATCTAAATCTTCTTCAAACATATCTTTAACAAATGAACCCTCAAAACTGTCAGCGAGTAGAATATTTTCTACATCACTATCACTACAGCTCATTTTCCATTTATTTACTCCATTCGATGCTAGTTCTGGTGGAAGTTTAGGAATCTGTTTCTTCTCTGTATTTTTAAGAGCCTTTTTTACAACCTTTCTCTTTAAGGCTTGTTCTTGGTGTGTCCTTCTTGTTCTGCTAATTCTAACAGTCTCTTTTTAGGCGTGTCTGTTAATATTCTTGTTTTCCCGTTCATCCTTGAATATTCAATCAGTTTTCTCGGGCAAGCCTTTGGGTATGGTCTCATTATTTTCATAATTAACAGGCTCTGCTACAATTGGATTTTCTCTTTCAGACTGTTCTGGAAGGACTTGAATTAAAGTTGGCTGGATTATAGGGATTATTAAAAATAATTAAAATGATTTAATTAAAACAGGCAATTAGAATTTAAAAAAGTATATAGAAGGGAGAATTGAACCTGTTTTTTTTTTATTTTGGTATTTAAGTGTGAATTTCAGTTTTATTTATAAGTTAGTAAATATACAATAGATGTATAATAAAAATAGACATACCTTTCGTTAGTTTAGTCTATATTGCGATCCGAAACCACAACAAAATATTCACTTTTACCAGCGTATAAAGTTCAAACATGTTTGTGTTTGACAACTGGCAGAAATGATAGATAATAATCTATGGATGAACAGTTTTGCCACTCGGTAAAGTTAACTACAAAATTACGAAAAGAAATACATCTGTGACGGGATCAGAATAAAAGGGTGGAGGGGGGGGGGCATGTCGCCCAACTGCCCGTCCCTCCCCTACATTGAAATCGAAGTATGTTATAGTCTAGTAACAGCTGTATCAATAGAAAACAATTTACTAGTGGAGCGCGCGATTGGGCAGCGGTACGCGACCGCCGATAACAAACGCGGAGATTCCTGTCATGCCGGGAATATTTTAGTTGCAACCTGTTTCTTTTACGTTCTAGTTCTGGTGGTTATATTCCTATCTTATATATGTAATAATTATGAAACATAATACCATACCAATTTACATCCAAAATCGAATGAGTAGAATGTATCTAGTTTTTACTGAGGGGAATATTTCAGTATGCAATAGAAATATTCCCCTTTGTAAAATCTGAAGTTGTTTTGTTAAATTATTTCAAAAACCGGAACCGTAGAATCATATTTTTATACAATTTTTAAATGTACTAAATTATGTCTCATATTTGATTTAAAAAATGCACTTTATATAACAATACTTTCAAAATATATAGTTTCGATATCTTGGTAGCACTATTCCTTAGATAAGTGCTAAACTAATTACCATAATGCATCAATTAGCTCCTTTCATATTGAATCCCATTAATATGTCGGAAATAGTTGTCACAACACTACTCGATACAGACAACGACGGAACAACGCACAATTGTATGCAACAGCTGTATCAATGGAAAACAATTTCCCAGCGGAGCGCCGATTGGACAGTGGCGCGTGATCGTCGATAACAAACGCGGAGATTCCTGCCACCCCGGGAATACTGCTGTTGCAAGCTATTCATTCATTTTATTTTTTTTAATTTCCTTCAAGAAGGAAGAGAGAAGTTTCTGAGTTAAATTGTTATATTAGGTCTTTACCTATGAAATTTCCATTCCGCCATACTGGCCATTTCAAATCAAAATATTTTTTTTGGCTGCTAATTTTAATTTCAATTTAATTTAATTTTGAAAACATGGAATTCTTTTATCTAAAATCGTCATTTGTTTAGTAGTTAGTGTTTTGTTTTCATCGCATTCGAACATTTTTCGTCATCATGGATACGTTAAAAATTTGAGTAATTATGGGGTATGAGTACTGTCATGGCAACAAAGCGGCACAAGCGACACGCAACATCAACGATGTTAACGGAGCGAACACTACAAACGAACGCACTACCCGTTATTGGTTCACCCGCTTCCGTTCTGAAATTTTTGACCTGAAAAATGAACGCCGTGGTCGTCCGAAAACTGGTCGAAAATGACGATTTAAAGGCGATTGTGGAAGCTGATGATAATCAATCTACGGCTGGATTAGCAGCAGCTTTCAACGTTAGCATCAAAACAATATTCGTCCATTTTCATCAAATTGGCAAGGTAAAAAAAAGCTTGACAAATGGATACCCCACGAATTCAATGATCGCCAGCGCGAACTACGCTTCGAGACGTGCCTTGCTGTTCAACAGGCATACAAATGAAGGAATTCTGAATTCTGTTACTTGTGATGAGAAATGGATCCTGTTCGACAATCGTAAGCGCTCAGCAAGTTGGTTGGACCCTGGTTCAGCACCCAAACAATGCCCTAAATGAAAACACACCCCTAGAAAAGTGATAGTCACTGTTTGGTGATCTAACGCGGGTGTAATTCATCACAGCTTCTTACCAAACGGTATGGGCATTACTGCAGATGTGTACTGTGAAGGACTGAACACAATGACGGAGAAGCTCGCACGTCTCCAACCAGCTTTGGTTAATCGTTCGGCTCCACTGCTCCTGCACGACAGCGCACGTCCTCATACTGCACAGCAGACGGTCTCCAAGCTACAAGAGCTGGGGTTGGAAGTTCTCCGTCATCCGCTGTATTCACCTTGCACCTACAGACTTCTACTTATTCTAGAATTTGGATAACTTCTTGGCGGAAAAAAAAATCAATACCCGAGAGGCAGTACAAAATACCTTTGAAGAATTTGTTGCCTCCCGTCCAGCTGATTCCTTCAAGAAGGGTAATCAATAGGCTACCAATGCGTTGGCAAAGATGCATTGATTTTATGGGTGATTACTTTGATTCATAGAAATAAAAAATATAGAAAACATACGCTTCGTTTATTTCATGAAAAACGTCAATTTCATAGGTAAAGACCTATTATTACGTGGTTTATATGGAATTTTTGAATAGACATAACCTATTATTATTACTATTTGAGGTCAGGAAATGATTATAAAATATAAGTTATTGTATTAAACTGGTGTTATACCTAAAGATAATAATAATAATAAATAATCTGCGTTTTTTCTATGGGATTTGGAAATAGCTAAACGGGACTTATACATCAAGATAATCCTGACAAACGTGTTTGCGAAATATTGATGAATATAAACTTATGAATAGGGTCTGGGTGTTGATGTACGTTAGTTTAAAACGGGATCATACTGTGGAATTATGAGAGTTGAAAGTATTTTTTATTCAGCTACTAAAATAAATTATTGCTATATTAATAATTTACAAAAAATAGTCAACTACCATATTTAATACAAGTGAAATATCTCAAGGAGTAAAAACAAGTAGAAAAAAAAACACGCAACAAAAACCAAATCATTCAAAAAAATAACTATTTTTCCAACTTTTAAAAACACTGAAAATGTTAATACGTCTTCACTAAAGCCATTTACGATAAGTCAACGCGTAGGTACTTATTTCTTTGTGAAATCCAACAATCCACATCACTTGCATTTACAATAGGAATACAATATTCCAGTAAATGCAATTGGACAATGGACCGAAATCGGGAGGCGAATGCGAGAATTTAAGCTGAATTCTGTAACATCGGAAATAGTATGGTCTCTAGTTTGCTGTTTTATTGTTGGTTTAGTTAGATAAATGATATGGCTGAACAATGACCCTCGTTTCTTGTATTTAGTCGTAACTTACTGAGTTTTACTGAGAGCTTTGGGCGTGCTAGCACTGATGCTATACAGCTACCTTCCTGAGTAGCTAGTTTTAATCGATAATATCAACATCGATTTAATCGATAACAGCTATATTTGGTTCCAAGCGCGCTACCTGAACTTGAAACGTTTTGTATGGTAACAATGTAATCATGCGTATTATCAATTAGTCTATCCATCTGTATTTTGAAGGGGCTTTTGTAATAGTGATTTTGCCATAGTCACTACGTTTCGGATACAAGATTTTTCATGGCGATGCCTCTACGCAAATGAATTATATCGCTTAGTCTTGAAAAATTCACGAGAAGAGGTTGTGGTCTTGAGCTAAGTTGACACTACCTGCATGTACAGAATCCACAAGTATTGCCTAACGTTCCATAACTCCGCATATATCGGACGCAACAGCTGTATTTCCGGACATATTTCCCGATAGAATTCGCAATTGCGCGAAATGCGTGACCAGACTTAACGTTCAATCGCTTTATTATTGGAGCACTAAATTCTCGTATGTGATCGTATACATGTCTGTAGACACGGCGCAGCACAGTTGGCAATTCGTTAATTAATTAAAATTCGTTCGTATATGGCACCACCGGAATACTTATTACTGCCCATATAAAATTATCTAAACGGTGATAATCTGGTCAAACAATTGGTGTCTTAGTTGGGGTTCAGTATTTGTAAGCCCCCTCTATAAAGGTGTGAATATCTATTTCTATCTAGTTCTATCGTCGGCGAATGTCAGAGAGTTTTACCACTACATGACTCTTTTTTAATCTGTTCCTAACGATAATTTAGATGGGTCACCTGATGGGAAGTTGTCACCGTCCTTATGAATATTTGCGACGCCAGAGAACCACCAGTCACCAATGCACCGCCGGCTTTGAAGAAAACTCTTTTTGCACCTCTTTTGAAGAGCTCCATGTAATCTGTATTGAAAATCTGGACGTCATCGATTTCCAAGCTTGAATTCACTTCGAGTAAATATATTACTATACACGAACACATACTTGTATCTTTCTAACTTTTCTAGCCCTCACACACTATACAGTTCTGTTGCGGTGACTCAGTGCAACCTGCACACATTCTGGTTATAAAAAACATAAACCATGGCAACTTAACCCAGCTACAAAGCATTTTACGCTCGAAAACTCTCCAGTTGACCTATTTCGGGGCCCATTAGCCCTATTTCCAAGAAAAAATCACAGCACATACGCTTTAAAGAAATGTAATGAATGCACCCATCAACTCCACGTTGCAATTGGTGCAATTTCTGCTCGTTTGTTTCTATTCATTACAAGCTTTGTGGGGTACAAACTCTTTGAGGGTTAAAGGGATTTAGTGGTTTGCTTGAATCTTTGTGTATGCTTCGGTGACGTAAGTAATGGGTTAATTGAGGTCGGGGGTAACCAAATGGAGCTTTCGGAGACATCGAGACAACAGTGTCTTGTGACGAAAACTTGTGTCGAGAGGGGTAAAATTCTGGAAGCTGCCTAATGGTTATCTCGTGTTTATGGTGGCTGGGTACTTTTTATATCGAGAAGAATCCTAGAACACTTCCTAAGAAAAATACTAATAGTTTGCTCTGGAGGAATTGAATTCATGTGCTTATTTATAACACAGGTAAATCTTGCACCAATACAATGTATACTGTACGTACGCATTGAGTTTCCTGTGTATCATAAGAAGATAAATTGATCAAGTGGTATTGATATAGGTAGGTAAAGCTATTCCTGACTTTAGTAATTAGTTTGATCATTGCGCCATTCGCTAAGAGATTTGTGTAATCGTAGGTAATGTATGAGCCACTTAGTAGCTTCTTCCATCATTATACGACATTCAGGAATAGAGATATATTTTGTTCTATATGTAGAGATTTTCATTTATTAGTTTCAGACTTAAATACTTTTAAGATGCTTACGTTTTCAAACGATGGAACATTCCGTGCCAAATAGCAACTATTGATAACATTTTGATTGTTTTATAAGATTGAAGTAGCAAACGAGCATGCAAGTCCAAGGTAAGTGGCTACTGCCGCCCATGGACAACTATAAGCAACTTCATGTAGGACAGGCAGAACCCCTGTAAAGTCCATTGCAGATAGGTTAGAACCTATCTGCAATCGACTTCGACTCGTGAGGACTAACATGGTCGCCTCATATGAAAGTGACCCGGTAACCACACCCTTCCACCTAAACGCAGGAACTGATTTACGCTAGAAATAGGCGGCGGTGGTACCTCTCCGGTCGAACTATACTCGTTCTACCACTTCCAAGATAACTTGACAGTTTCAACGCAATTCGATCAGGTTTCTAATTAAGTCTCTTTCCTCTTCGAGGAAAGGATTAGTAGATCAGTTCTTAAGTATGTCAAACTCTTAGTACATTTTATTCCAACGACTAATTAAATATTAATCGGATCTATAAAATGAGATATATATGACAATTAGTTTAATTAAAGTTATATTTTTTATAAACGATTATAAGAAAAATGTAGTAGAATCCTTTGTGGTTCGCCTCCTGAAACACTATCGCCACACATTATTCATAACAATATAACATAACTTTTTTCTTTAACAAAAATCTCTATAAAGATTTTTAATCATCCCATTTTGTAAATATATGCTCGTATTAAGAGTTTTTATGCTAAAAAATCTCTCTTTTTGAGTATTTAGTATGTAATAAGTGAGCATTTGTATTTGTTTAGGTAACTGTAGGTTGTAAGTTCAAAGCTTTTTGCTAGCTTTGAAGTACATTTCTATAAAACATTTTAGTAAAAAATAAGGTCGTAGAAACTAAAACAACCTTGCCAACAAAGAGTTACACATATACAATAGGAACATTTGATGTACAGTACGGGTTTTGCTGATTTCTGAAATAATATTTCATTCTATATATTAGAGAAATTGAAAGAATTATTTGTTTATTCTATATAATTATCAATTTTAATATAAGTTGAAATGAAACCAATAGTTAAGATTTTTTAATAGTATTATTATTTATTATTTACGGGCCATAAAATATTTTTTTTGTATCAAAACTGTTTGAAATAAACATTGACTTTATGATTTCGTTATGAATCAACTAGCCTATTCAACGCCGATTGATACAATTTATTATGTACCTTCTGTGTTATATGTATTCTATATTTCGTAAAGTATCAGCGAGCCGGCCTTTGATGGCAGTTCGGGAACAGCTCCAAATTTTGTTTAGCTTGTACATTGCGAAACTCAAGTGCCATTGTGATTTATTCACCGAAGTTATTATTTTGGGACTTGTATCTTTGAACTTTGCTTGACGTCAATTTTACAAAACAGCTTGTTTAAAAATAATGTTGTATTGAAGATTGTAGAATTATTGGTGTTTTGATTTTAGTCTGACATCTATGTAAGACACCACGCTGCTC
>MOOZ01000235.1:390476-401121 GCA_002930495.1 Cecropterus lyciades | reverse complement strand
TAAAAAATAAGGTCGTAGAAACTAAAACAACCTTGCCAACAAAGAGTTACACATATACAATAGGAAAATTTGATGTACGGTAGTGTTTTGCTGATTTCTGAAATAATATTTCATTCTCATATATATTAGAGAAATTGAAAATCTATTTGTCTATTCTATATGATTATCAATTTTAATATAAGTTGAAATGAAACCAATAGTTAAGATTTTTTAATATTATTATTGTTTATTATTTACGAGCCATAAAATAATATTTTTGTATCAAAATTGTTTGAAATAAACATTGACTTTATGATTTCGCTATAAATCAACTAGCCTATTCAACGTCGATTGATACATTTTATTATGTACCTTCTGTGTTATATGTATTCTATATTTCGTAAAGTATCAGCGAGCCGGCCTTTGATGGCAGTTCGGGAACAAATTTTGTTTAGCTTGTACATTGCGAAACTCAAGTGCCATTGTGATTTATTCACCGAAGTTATTATTTTGGGACTTGTATCTTTGAACTTTGCTTGACGTCAGTTTTACAAAACAGGTTGTTTAAAAATAAAGTTGTATTGAAGATTGTAGAATTATTGGTGTTTTGATTTTAGTCTGACATCTATGTAAGACACCACGCTGCTCTAATATAGGTGCAAGAGGTTGATGGCTAATTCACGTTGGATATTTCAAAGTCCTCCAGATGAGGCGTGCAATTAACACCTTAATGGCCTCTTTGAAACGCGGTAGTGCGTGTAAAATGAAATAAGAAATTTAGCAACTAGCGTTAATTATTTAATTACGAACTTTTTCCCGCGGCTTCGCCGCCTCGGCTCTTGTTCCACGGTAAAAAATATCCTCTATATTAATCCAGGCCATAGACTATCTATGTGAAATTTTTTATCCAATTCCAATCATTAGTTTTTGTGTGAAAGAGTAATAAACACACATCCTCACAAACTTTCGCATTTTTATATAGTATGGAAGTAGCAAATGAGCCTGCAGTCCACTTGATGGTAAGTGACTACTGCCGCCCATGGACATCTGTAATCAACCTTGGGTAAGATCAAAGTCTTACCTAAGGTTGGCCACAGTTGCGTTACTACCCCTGGAGACTAAGATGGAATACCTCGGAAAAGTATGTCTCCCTTACCGCACCCTTCAAACCAGAACACAACAGCGTATAACGCTGCTGTTATTAAGCAGAAATAGGTGTGGCGGTGGTGCTTCCGGAGTTGAACCACAAAGAGCTTTACCGCCTTCGAATGTTGCTCAATTTTATTGATAAACTGTGATCATATCCATAGGCTCCGTACTATATTATGAGACGGTTTAATTATCTAAAATACAAAATCGTAGTCTATTTGTTCTTAATGAAGCATGCTCTAAACTAGTGCATTAATATTTTTTTTGAAAACAATTTTGAAAACAATGAGTTTAAATCGCAACTTCAAAAAGCGATTTCAATTACTCCGCAACTAATAGAGCGCAATTCAGTTGGGGATTAAGTTTGTCGATACTTTGTGGCTAAGAGTAACTTCACTTTCAAAAGAAATATTGGAAAAGTTTCCGATTACGAAGTTCACCTGCAAATGAATCCTTTCATTAACGGTTTATTGAAATGGGATTTTTATTGCAATTAATCCTAATGCTTCCGTGTTATGAAACACATCGTTTTTCTATCTATCTTTATAGACTTATTGGCTTGATTCACATGGGGTTACATGATCTTTCTCTATTTTTCTTCATAAAAATATACTTGGTCAATGCCAAGAAAGGGCAAATAGTTAATTTAAGACTCACGGTTCAGAGCAACAGAAAATGTATTAATGGGTGTTTCTATTTCACCACAACCGTGAATCAGAACTAAACAAGAGTGAGTCTATCAGTATGCTATCTTACGATTTAATTTGATACTACGAAGAGGTACACACCAACACACTTTTTCTTGCGTTTCTGTGACAGGGTCTGGTTGCCGGCTCAATCATGTAATATGAAGCGACCTTCTTAGACCTCGGAAGAAGCAACGCATCTGTAATTTATTTCATACTTATAACACTCTTGTTATATATACAGTAGCAAGAACATAACAAGCTTATATTTTGTAAAGTACATAACAAACATACATTTTTGTTGTTACATCTTGCAACGTAATGTAATGATGAGCGAAAACGTTAATAATTATTGTTTGAGGAAACGTAACGAACTCGTACCAAAAGGGGTTTGTTCAACAGTAACACTTAAAATGGCTGCCTGTGAAAATAATTGTAAAATTCATGTTATCTTGTTACATTCCTTTATTCAGGAAAATGAAATGAATTTGAGACCGAGTTGTGACTGCAGTCCGGCCAAAGACAGATTATGTTCTGAGGAAATATTGGAAAAGTTCCCTTATTACAGAATGCTTTGAACCTGAGAATAAGTTCAATTTGAAACTTTTTCATTAAAGTTTAATAATAATAAGTTGGATATGTACTTATATTTTTTACAAGTTATCATATCAATAGGGTGTGAGCATGGTGGCGGAGTAATCAAACTACAAGAATTACAACATTGTATAAGTTTTATCCTTTTATATAATTTATATTTAATTTTGTTGACAAATGAAATGTTTTACTGTAATTTAAAGATAATTGCCACTTTATTAAAGCTTTATGCTTATTTTGACAACATAAAATCAAAACTTAACTCTTCTTTGTACGGCAAATTTCAGAAAACACAAGTTAAATTTAAATTAATTTTAATTAAATTAAAGAAAATATGAATTATTTTATAGAGAGTTACCTCAAATATTGATTAATAAGAAGGGCTTTCGTAAAAACTACAAATTTATCACAGCTTGTGCACAAGTAGTGTCCCGGGTCAACTTGTCCGGCATAATTATATTTGTAAAAAAAAATAGTCTGTACAATGCATATATTTGCAAAAAAAAAGTTTTGGCGACTGAAAATAAGTAATAACAGAAGTTTCTGGATTTAATTTTTTTATTTTTTTGTATGTCTATTTATCTGTGTATTTAAAATCGCCTCAAGGAATAACTATTGAATTTAGTTTAAGGGATTAACAATATATTTATAGTCTTTATGCTGTCGTAATATTTTCTCTTTATTTAATTGAAATCCCTTTGCGCCGTCAAAAGTTGTTGCAATTTAATTATTTAGAAGTTACGTTAATTTTTTAGAAGCGGGTTAAGCTCCGTGACATAGCTAGTCTAAGAGGCAAATACGGCAAATATCCATTTTCCTGTCAGCCCCGAGTACAATGGAAGCTCATTTCCACAAGAACAGTCTATTATTTCGTGCGCCTGTCTAAAATAACTGATGAGATTACAACAACCGCCGTCATTAGTCAGGATTCTGGTGATAAATAGTTGATTAAGATTGCTGAGCGCTGCTGGATTAGTGGTTTAGTGGCTGTAGGTGCTTCGAGTACACTTTTGTTTCGCGTAGTACAATAATCAGTGACATTTAGTGTTTATGTTTAGTAGTTAAACTCTCCGTGGTATAACTCCCAAAGGATCATCGCCATATATATTGAAAGTGGTAGAACTTTTTGTGGTTCGACTCTGGAAGCTCCACCGTCGCACCTATTTCTGCCTAATAATAGCAGTGTTATGCGCTGCTGTGTTCTGAAATGAAGGGTGTAGTGAGGGAGATATACTTATCCGAGGCATTTCAACTCCGTCCTCAGGTGTAGCAACGCATCTGTGGCCTACCTTAGGTGAGATTTTGATCTTACCTAGGGTTGATTATAGATGTCCATGGGTGGCAGTAGCCACTTACCATAAGGTGGACAGCATGCTTGTTTCCCACTTCCATATTATAAAAAAAATACATACATATACTACTGCCTTGCGGTGTTAAGCACAGTTGCGTTTTGATATTAAGATTTGCTTTTACTACAAGATAAGGGATACACTACACAAAGCACTCCAGCTTAGTGCTTAGTGTGGCTGGCTCTAGGGAAGACTCCAACATGGGGTAATACAGATGTTTATGGGCGGTAGTGATCGCTTACCATTAGGTGAAGTGCATGACCATTTGCTACTTGTACATTATAATAACTTTGGCTCCAAAACCGCTTCATCCACTCTTTTCTGCACTGTGTTCTTATTTGTATGATAAGGGGAAGAACCATTTCTCTTTGGTCCTGAGGGATAGGTATGTGGCAAGACCTTTAGGAGGACTTTAATCTTATTTGCAGTTTATTGCAGATGTCTACGGTGACGTTAACCACATAAAATCAAGTGACCTACTTGTTCCTATAAGCGAAAATCCTTGAAAAGTAGCGTATATGCTATCTTATTCCAGTTAAGATTATTACATTTACAGTAATTTAAGTTAATATTATACGTTCCTAATTTATTACCCCATTATCTCGCATATTGCTAATTTATGCAAAGAGAGCAAATTTAAATAAAACTAATATTCAGGAAAGAAATACAAAGTAAAACGCATACGAAACAAGAACAAAGAAGGAACCACGATACGTTACAGTAATCCCTAGACAAAACGCTAATTGAAAATATTATGCAAAATGCTTCCTTCCCCTTTATACTTTCAAAGCGTAGGGTGATTACAAAAATATCTTTGTTTTCTGTAGGAAATAAGTGAATAATAAAACCAAAGTATCTCTGATTTCGAATAACGTGTTTTTATAAGCTCTTCGTAATGTTTTGCATATTTTTATCTGTTACGAGCTACTCTTGGTAACTGAAGTGCAGTTCTGTTTAGCTGTCAATAAAGACATTAAATATGTTAATTATACAGCTAATGTGTTTTGCCGTTAACTTTAAAATATATCATTAAGTTTATTTAGATGTTCGTAATCAATGACATCTTTCAAATTTTAATTTTGGACGGTTTCTGACTGGTTTGACTTTTCAGTCATTGATATAATATTAGCTCTTCCTCATCGCACATTCTTATGTAAATCGGTGTAAATAAAGACAGAATTTTCGCCAAAATTATTAGAGCTTTTATTTTGGCGGGAGTTCCGCGCATAGAGAAGGGTACAAGAAGTGGTTTTAAATATAATAGTTTTTTTATAAGTATAGTTCATACTTAACATTTAAAAATTAATATATATATATATTTTATAGTATGGAAGTAGCAAACGAGCATGCAGCCCACCTGATGGTAAGTAGCTACTGCCGCCCATGGACACCTGTAATCAACCCTAGGTAAGATCAAAGTCTCACCTACGGTTAGCCACAGATGCGTTGCTACCCCTGAGGACTAAGATGGAATACCTCGAAAAAGTTTGCCTCCCTTACCTCACCCTTCAGACCAGAACACAACAGTGCAAAACACTGCTGTTATTAGGCAGAAATAGGTGTGGCGGTGGTGCCTCCGGAGTCGAACCACAAAGAGTTCTACCACCTTCAAAATAAAATAAAATATGATATAATTATATGGCAATTGTATATAACATTTTCAGACAAGTTTACATTTATATCAATTATAATATTGCTTTAAATTCAACCTTTCCATTGTATCTTGTACAGCGATACACAAGAATACAGGTCTTAAATAAATTTTAACGATAATAATTCGATACCCTAGCAAAGTGAAAAAAACAGTTTCAATGGTACGTTGAATGAATAAATAATGTTCAAAGAGGTGAAAGTGGTTATTTTATTGTAATTCATAGCACTGAATAGAATATACATAACAGAGGTATAGAATATAGCAAATGTAATAGAACTTGCACAATGTACGAGCATTGTCTCAGTAACAGTAAATGTCTCAATAAATTATATTGTACACGCGCGGGTCATCTAGATATGTCTTGGGAGGTTATATTGGACACCTGATTTATATCGTAGGAATGTATTACTGAAACATAATAACCAGATAAGATACGGCATAACATAACCACCTTATGGGACAATCGTATTTGTTTATGGTCGGCCTATGTGTAATGGGAATAAACGTGAAACGTACATATTAGTTTTGTATATTATGCTACGAGTTGGCCACAGATGTAGTATAAAATGTGTGTGAGTGACTTGTCCTAATCTTACTAATATTATAAGACTAGATAGGAAAGTTTGTAAGATGTATGTGTGTTTGTTACTCTTTTACGTAAAAAGTACTAATTGGATTGGGTTGAAATTTGAGAAATAGATAGTTTATGCCCTAGTTATCGTCCCTGCTTTCCCTATTCTTCCTCTATTTCCAGACACATTTTTTTTTAATTGTATACCTATGTCACTCTCCAAACTGAGACCATTCTAATGATATATAATCCGTCAAGCCGTTTGGCTTTCATCAAGCCATCAATCCGTATCGCGTGCCAAAGAAATGTACATACAAACAAACATATATACATGCAAACATACATACGCTCGAAAAACACTACCTTCCTTCTGACGCAGTCGGGCAATAAGCTTTTTTTCTCCTATTCTCATGGATTGTGGATTGTGATTTGGATCATATAATCGTGGATATGTTCAGATGTAAATATATACAGATTTGGTCTAATGTATACATCTTTTTGAAGATCAATTGTACCGCAGCCATTTGATAATATATTTTTTTTATATTGATGACTCTAAAAGTCATAACTCTATAAAGATTTTATTCCAAAATGGCGACATGTAATCTAAACTGGTGGATTTTGTATGTTTCATGTCTTATTAGGCAAAAATACCGAATAAGACGTGAAACGTTCGAAATCTACTAGTTTAGATAACATTCTTATATACATGATAACCATGATTGTACAACGTAAACAACGTTGTAAGTCTGTTACCACCTTAATAAGTTAAAACGTTTTTGGTTATTTATAATGCTATATGCATGTTGTGAATCTATCTCCACTTTAGGAATTTAAAACAGTGCACGTCTCGTTACGCGAGTGTCACTTGCAGGCTGCAGGTGTAAGCTCTTTGTTTGTGTTCGAATGAAAAGTTCTGAGCTTTTAGACGGATTGTGGAAGCGTTTGTTTTTCTTCCAAACATTCAAAAGCGAAGTGAGGAGATTGAAATGCTAAATGTTGCGTAGTGCTTGTCGTTTTTGCGCTTACGGAGATTAGTTCCGAGTTGGGATGTACTACTCTATAATCAAAAGTGTATATATTTCAAGTAAAAATTGATAAGCGATTGTTTTTTTAAATAAATACTGTACTATCAAACTTAAGTTCCTTATAAAACTGTACAAAATTTTACAAAATAAATATTTCAACAAGTCCTATTTGAAAATATCACTAACTCTAGCTGAAATAATTGAAAATTCAATTTTAAGTGTGTTAACGTTAATCATAGTTTCGTTTTTAGCCATTTTAAATGGAAGTCATATTAAGGATTTTTAAGTTCCATATATTTATAATGCTTTAATGCTTAAAGGCTCAAATATTTAGTCTGCTATTTTATTTATATAGACTTAGGTTTTCTCTGCGTGTTCTTTTCAATTAATATGACGATTCACATTAACAAGTAACAAATTTGAACGATAAACCTTTGAAAAGGTTTAATTTAATAATATAACAATTAAATAAAACAACATAATTAAAAATTCAAACAAAATAACACAGACTTTATTTATAAAACAAAGCTCCTTAATGAACAAAGTCTTTGGGCCAAATAAACAATCTTTATTATACTTAAGAGCTTGCCGGCTTTCGACTGCGAGACATTTTGAACATAACTGCTAACGCTATAGGAATTAAACTTTGACTATGGCTTTCCAAATGTTTTCTCCTTTCAACATTCCGATAAAAGCATTAGGGAGCTCTTCAAATCCATTTGTTATAGTTTCTTTCGCTTTAATATCGCCATTTTCAAGCCATTTCTTCAACTCTTTTAAAGCACTCGCTTTCTCCGATTCTTCCCATTGTGGGAAACCAAATGATTCGATTCTTACCGAACTCCATTTCTTTGATTTACGTCTGGAAGTATTCCGTGAACCATACGTACTTATAGATCCGCAAATGGCCACTCTACCGTTTTCCTTCATATTTTCCATAATGTTTGCCATTAATTGACCTCCAACGTTATCGAAATAACAATCTATGCCATCAGGAGCAGCACATTTAAGACTATCCTTTATGTTTGTTATAGTTTTATAATTGAAGGAATAATCAAATCCTAATTCATTTGTAAGTAAGTTTACTTTATCATCAGTGCCGGCAAATCCGATGACGGTGCAACCTTTTATTTTGGCTATCTGGCCGACTAGCGAGCCGACTGCTCCAGCCGCGCCTGTTACACAAACTACGTCCCCTTCATTAGGTTTGCAGATTTTTAACAATCCTAAATACGCCGTAATACCGGGCATTCCTAACGCACCGATGGATAAAGATATGGGTAGACTCCCCACATCAGGTTGATACGGTACGACTTGAAAAAAATCGTCGGCTTTATTATCGAGCACGACATGATCGGCCCAGCCTGAGTGCGATACGACGTACATCCCAGGAGAGAAGCCCGGGTTTCGACTATCAACAACTTTTCCAACTTGGAACCCGAACTGACAGTACGGTACGCTGTCACAAGCAAACGACCGCATATATGGATCGACGCTTATGTACTCAGTTTGCACTAAAAATTCGCCGTCTTTTAGATCGGGAATCGCTTCCTCGACAACTTCGAAGTCCGATCTATCTGGCAAATAGCCTTTGAATGCTCTTTTTACGATGTATTTGCGGAGATTTCTCATTTTCTTACAATATGCAACACAACTATTATGGAGAGATTTGTGGTTATGACACAATTGATTAAATGTATGTTATATGTACCACAAGAGATTTTATTAATAATTAATAAAAACAAGTTTATTTTAATCTCGTTAGAATATTTACATTCACTCGCAACAAAATAATATTAAAAAGTAACGTCATCAAAATAACATGTCTGACAGCTTTATATCTTGTTGATGACAGTTGTCAAAGCCGTTCGGAAACGTGAAGTTATTGATATTCCTTTGAAATAAAATAAATGAAATATAATATCTAAGTAATAATTTTTTAATGGTTTTCATTCACTATTTAAGCAAATGATAATTAATTACTAATATCTAAGTTATAAAGCATACTAAAATTTAAGTTCTTTTTTTATTACGTCGCGTTTCAAATTACTGCGATTAAGTCCACATAATGCTGTAGGGCTACAAGTATTGAGTGCTGGAATATTAAAATCAGGCAGAGTTTACGCGGCACGTTTCATATTGAACACCTGAAGGCTCCAAGTGTCAATATTGTAAGCGTTCGGAAATGAAATTTTGTTCTTGTATGTTATGTGACGTAATAACGACGGCGATACGTTTGAAAATTATACGTGGAAGTTTCAATGATGGTAATAACTTTTGAGTATATAGATATTTGTGTATTCTGCGGAACATATTTAGGTACAATAAATGTATTTTTGTGTATGAAGTGAAATGAAGTGGCGTCGGACATGTATAATTTTTAAAAAAGTAAGGGAGGGAGAGGGGACAAGGGACGACTTTTTTATTATGATGACAAAATACGTATCAAATGAAAGCTAGTAAATAGACCATTTCAAATATATACATACTATAATACGTTTATGTAACTATTTTTTAGAAAGCTCATAAAATATCTTTTTTTAAGCAGTCGGGTTTTTTTTTAATATTTGTAATTATGTTTATTCTTTAAGAAACTTATTATAGTCTATCCGCTATTATTTAAGCAATACCACTAAAAACGACATTAAGTATATGACATAATATTGTCACAAAAAACCTAGACAGACAGACTCACGTGAATAAAATTTTATACGCGGACCTTTCGTATCGGATTCGATCAGTATATCGCACCCTTTATGTTTCGAACGGGTGCTTCACGTGTATTGAATGTAGACATCGATGTGTACAACTTATTTCCGGGCCATTGCTTCAACCTACACCCATAACTACAGTTCAGCGCCCCGGAGCAAGAAGAATGGAGGTCGCTCAACGATGTATGAACTGTAAAAAGAATATGAACTGTGTTAAAAGGTTAAGGTTTGAAGTGAAACTTCTTTAGAATCGTTGTGATATCGATATCGAATATCGAAACGAAAATGCGTCACGATAAAGAAACAAACACATAAATGTACATGATTAGGTGGGTGAGAGAATAAGATATTTATATGTTTATATACTTAAACTAAACGGTATTTTTTTATTTATATAATGTTACGCCTTGTCATATTACAAAGCCAAGCCATGCCAAAACGAAGGATGCCAAAGTCATGCCATGATAGTTAGCCGCCACAACTGATCACGCCACTCTCCTACTACTGTGACGTCACATCCGAGTCATCCGACTGTTGGTTCGGGTCGTAGGGTATAAATATGAGACATTTCATTTCTAAGCTCATTTCTAAGATTATTCAGTTCTGAACACTTAAAATAAGTTGTAACCCTGTCCATATATATAATAAAAGTAAATAACTATACCTACGCCTGTTGTATTGATCTTCGGCTACAATATTTATAAATATTATAAAATGAAGTCCTCGGCAACGTCTTACCGTCTGTCTGAAAGCGATAAACTCGAAAACTATCAAACGGATTTTTATACGGTTTTCAAAAATAGAAAGAGTGATTTCTGAGGAAGGTGTAGGTATATAATTTATTATGCTTTTATGTAAATTAGCAGAAATACGGCGATAAATGTTGAAGAGGTCGCAAAAATCTCGCCAACTGGGAGCTTTCCA
>MOOZ01000235.1:330987-343640 GCA_002930495.1 Cecropterus lyciades | reverse complement strand
GCCATACCCTTTTTTTTAGCGTGAAGCAGTTCTTGCGTGGTGGAAGGGTGTGGTTGCCGGTTCACTTATATAGGTTCAGAATGAAGTTGCTTACAAATGTCCATGGGCTGCAGTGACTACTTACCATCAGATTGACTGCATGCTCGTTCGCTATTGCAATTTAATAAATAGAGTAGTACATTATTGCAGGAATTTCTAGATATTAGTAGTGATAAAGCAAATAAAACTGCGTGATACACGCAAGCAAGCCCTAATATAAGCTAAAACTGTAACATAATTCTTTTACCTAGCTTTACGGTCGATTTGGTCACCGTGTTGTTACGCACGCGACTTACTACGTACTGGTGGAATCAACTAATTGTGGGTGTTTTGAGAAAAGTAAGAGGGGTTAAGCTTTTTATTACATTTAAGTAGAAGAAGTTAAGTAAAAAGATTTTCGACTGAGCGTAAGTCATTGCCGTCTATAAATATTTCCTTTTTGTTGGAGTATTAATCGATCATGCTGTCCAAATAATAGTAAGTCACTGCTACTCATGGACATCATCTTCAATAATCAACTCCATATAAAACTGGGTTTCACCTGAAGTCGACGCGTATGCCGACGCGTTGCCAATCTCGATCACAGGATGAGATTGGCAACGCGTCGGCATACACAAAACGCATTTTGGTTGACCTCTAGCTGTACTCTAATTTTAGGTTAATTTATACGTCTATGAGCGACGTGACAAGTTTTAACCAGATGATCATTCCAAGAGAATGTAAGTGGCCACGCTCATTTGTATTTTTATTTCATAAAATAATACCTTAAAGATGATAGAACTGTATTGGTACCGCCAAACCTATTTGTACCACATTGTCGTCAAGACGAATATATAAGTATGTTTAAATTTACTAGTTTGTTGGAAATGGAGACTCGAGAGCTCCTAGTCGAATTATCGTTGTTGGATAAAATGTAACCTATAACTGGCCTCGCTTAGAGATTGTAGCATTTTTGTGAATACTCTACATTTTCCTGCGATATTTATTTAAAACCGTCGAGATTTTATGTAGTAGGAAACTTGCATATCGACCTGATGGTAACGGTCACTGCGTCTCATCGACATATATAAAATCAACGTCAAAAATGATAGGAGGCCACCTGAAGTTGATCGCAAACGTGTTTGAGATACAGTGTCAATTTTAAGTAATAAAAACATTAAACCGGGTCCAAGCATCGAATGTGCCATGGGTAGCAGTTACCGAATACCATCTGGTGGACATGCCTCTTGGCTAACTTCAATGTAATGAAAAATAAAAAATAAAAAAAACAATGAAAATAAAAACGAAGAAAATCAGTACTTGGTCGCATATTGTATAGAAAATATGAATTTGTTCCTCATGGCACGGTTAATTACTGTTAAAATGACCCTGTTTCATACGTTACAGTTACGGTTGATATAATATTACAACATAATACATAAATTATATAGTAATGACCACAATACTATGTGTACAATAACACAGTTTTATCTTCCACGGCACGTTCTATCTCTGTAGATATCAACGGTGCTCTAGCGTGAAAATGACTTTATAAGCATAAACACAATCTTCTACATAAACAAAATCAGTTACCAAGTAAATTTCAGCTGCAATCGTCATTTGAATATTGTAATAAGGTTTCGTATCTGTTGTATTCTATTCACTCTATAATAAATGTACGCTGCAGCCCATATTTCATCCCCCAAGCCATTATACTCCTTGTTTGTGAAGGTTTAACGCTCAGAATTGCGTGGCTTTAGCACTTTACTAGCAAGAGCACTTAGTGGAGATAATATATTCAACAATTATTTATTCTACAAGCTAAAATAATGACCGGTGAAGAAAGGGAATAGGAAATTATACCAACAATGCTTTACACAGTAGCTACCTACACAGCATTCAACGATATGCTAAACGAAGACGGATTCTAATGAGATGTATTGCAGATTTAAACTAACAAATAGTAATGGAAAAGTAAGTTATAATATAGGAAAACCCACACTTTGGGTAGATATCTACAATTTTACAATTTATAAAAAATGGCGGTAATTTTAAAATCGGACGATTTCAAGATTTCTTAAAAAATGTTTCCGATTTTGCCTGACAGAGAGCAGTAATGCGGTTTTACAAAAGGCACGTTTGTCTAAAAATATGTTTTTTCTAAATTTCATTCTTTAAATACTCAATATCTTCAAAACTCGTTTTTAAAAATATAAAATATATATATGAAAATATAAAAAAAAATTGTCAAAAATAGAAACCGACTTCTATGCCACAAAAAAGTAGAAAATAATTTAATTGTATGTTGGGTTAGAACATAGTTCTGAAGTCGGCGCTCATATACTCGTGGGACATAAGATTTGTCGACGTGTTCTAGCCAAATATGTTGAGCGCCGACTTCGGGACTATGTACTAACTCAACATATACTTAAATTATTTTCTACTTTTTTCACGCTTTTTAGTGATGATACACTTATATTTGTATGTAAAGGTTAAATCTGAATTTATATGAATTGAGCGCATCCGCTTGCAAGGCGCTACTGCGCCCTGGTCGCTTAGTTTAAGGTTTTCTTTAATGTTCTAATCCAACCTAATCCATCCTATATAAATGCTACAGCTCAACCTAATCCTAAGTCATAGACAGTACTCCTGCATCATCACGGCTGAAGATATTTAGAGTTAATTTTTTCGTAGGAACCTATTAAAATATGTAAGCAACAATGCCAAACTCCTATGTTTTAAGCAAGTTCTACACCTACATTATCAGGGTTGAAGTGTTGAAGCTCAAATATTTAACCATATGTCTGTGCTCAAAAGACATATACGTTAGGGCCAAGTTTTCACGTAGTTTAGGTAGGCAGTACCCACTTTGAATGAAAGCCGCGGAATTGAAGATGAAGTTTTTCATCAATCATCTCTTCTTAGGATTGCTCTCGTATGCATACCCGCAAATACCGTGTTTGTAAGCACCAATTGGTATTGGGTACCAATGCCTCATGATGAGGGTTGAAAAGTTGAAAGTCAAATTTTTCCTCTTAAGCCGCTTCTTAATAATCTGCTTATAAAACTTAATATATGTTCGAAAGCACCAAATGGCTATCTCCTATGGTTTAGGCTTGCAGTACCCTGTATCATCAGGGTGAAAGATTTGAAGGTCAAATTTTTCATTGTATATCTCTGCTTAGTAATAATTATATTTATTACTATTTACATTTAAAAATACTTTAGAGAAAGGTACAACTCTATAATGGTTAGCATTAAAGAGTTCTACTTTCCTTCATCAACTTAACGTCATGAGATGGACCAAATTAGGATCTGCTGATGCATATAGTCGTCATATGCATCAGCAGATCCTATTTTGGTGCCACCTCAGGAGTATACTCTTTTGAATGAAGAAAGAATTTTGAGAATCGGAAATTGAGAAAAATACAGTCGAATATAGAACCATCTCCTTTTCGAAGTCGGTTAAAAAAATCAATAACTTATGCAAATCTAGACTTTATGAACAAGAATATGCGAGACACAAGGAGAGAATCAAGGTTTTATGGATATCCAAGCTGTAAGAAAACAACTTCCCAACATTGGGATATAGGTATCTAAGCGGTAGGAAAAATACTTAGTAGCAAACCTTTACACCAGTGTAGCTTCAATTTAAATGCAATTCTCTTTAGAATGCATTTCGTTCTTCATTCCGTTGCATAATTAAATATTTTCTTGTTTAAACAAAGCTTCGTCTTCAGAAACAACGAGCGCTTGTAAGGAGCTTATAAGCTTCTACTGCGCAGAGAATTGTGCCCAAGCTTTCTTGAAGAAAATTTAATTAGTATAAGCTTATAATGTTTGTATGATGGATAAGCTTTGAAAGTAGAAAGTAGAGCCTTTTGTGGTTCGATTCCGGAGGCATCACTGCTGCACCTATTTTAGCTTTATAACAGCTGTGTTAAGCTGTGCTGGGTTCGAGCCTGAAAAGTGTGATAAAAGAAACAAACTTATCTGAGGTGTTCCAACTTAGTTCTCAAGCAACGCATACATATTTAGAAGGTAGAACTCTTTGTAGTTCGACTCCGGAAGCACCATTGCCACTCCTATTTTTGGCTTATAACAGCAGTGTTATACGCTGTTGTGTTCTGGTCTGAAAAGTCTGGTAAGGGAGACATACTTTTCCAAGCCATTCCATCTTAGTCCATGACTTTGATCTTACCTAGGGTTGATTATAGATGTCAATGGGCGCAGTAGCCACTTACCATCAGGTGGGCTGCAGGCTCGTTTGCTACTTCCATACATTAATAAAAATATATATGTAGTCAACCTCAGGTAAGAATTAAAAATTATGGCGACAGTGACCACTTACCATTAGTTGGACTATACCTTCGTTTGCTTCTTTAATTTTATGAAAAAAGTTATTTTCTCATGTCGTTACAATTTAATTATCATTTTTAGCTAAAATATTCTATTGAGCGAAAAAATAACGTGCGTTAGTTGTCTTCTAAGACGTTCTTGTAGGAAGAACATTAATTATTCTGTTGATTTTTAATGTTTATGAGAAAGATAAACCATTCCATGGATTCATTTTAAAACTATAGGAAGAGTTTTCATTGAATTGAAGTTTTCATTTCTCGTGAAATTGACTGAGCCAATCAAGTATTTTTTCTTTTAAATTATTTCTTTTGTGTCGGGGTTAAATAATTTTGAAAATAATTTACATAACATCTGCGTTATGCACTGTTTTCTATTAAATCACCTTAGAACGTAAAGCAGGCCGTACCAACACTAACCGACTTCGCTCTTAGAAAGTGAATTTCATTTTAATTAAATGGTACGGCCGTAACCAGTTTATGATGTCAAGAGGCCGTGAACTGCAATGCAATCCACGTAACTAACTCGCTGTCATTATGTTTACTCTTCACTCCTATATTTAGTCCTTTGACTCCATTCGTTCCATTTTGCTTGTTTTACACTTTTGCGCATTTTCATTTAGATGCTCTTTCGCCGTGATTGAAGAAAAAAATAACAAAGGGCCCATCCCTTTGTTATTGTTTTTACTTACTGAATATTTAATTAAATTCGTATTTGTCAACATAAGTATGTTACGATAATTCTTTAAATACAACCGTTGAAATTAATTTCATTAGAAAATATTTTGTATGTGATGCGGTCGTGAACAATCATAAATCTGTACTGAAATGGGGCACTTACCGCTCCATGTCTATAGGTACTTGTCCTTTCTATCATTATGTTAGGCTTTTGTGCTTTTATTGTTCTATTTAGTTTTTTTTTACATTTCTGTGAGTCGACAAAATAATCAATCTAGGATCAATAAATCGCCATGAGAATAAGAATGCTGTCGTTAAGTGAAGCAATTAATTTGTCATTAATGTTTGACTTTGTAATTGTTCACCTGTTACGACTTCAAAATGTCGTAATATAGTACTGCAATTTGCAAAATAAGCTGGCTTTCACGAACTTCATTTTTAATTAAATGCTACGGCGGTAAGTTTACGATGTCAAGTGTCCGTGAAACTGCAGTGCAATTTCATTATTTTCTGTTACCGCTCAATGTCATTATTTTGTCCTTTGCCCTTTATGACTTAATTCCCTCCGCTTTGTTTGTTTTTCTTCTTTTACACGTCGTTTACATCTAGTTGCCTTTTCGCCGAGATTTTTGCGGTTACCGTTGCGGTAAGTGGCTCTTTACCCTACAAACCTTTGACAAGTTCATTGTTTGTTAAAGTACATTGTTTTTCTAATTTTAAGTTAAGTTTATTTAACGTGTCTGGGGCGTTGTTATAATGTTTACTGTATAATTCTGGAAAGATTAAATCGTTTACAATAGATTTAAAATTCATCTTGTTTTTTGCTTCACCTTTGGAATTATTATGTTTATTATTTGTATTTCATTTATAACAGTGTTACTTACACTCCCTGGATTTCTTCCTTTAGTCGCAAATGAAAGCGAGGAACATACTAATCTAAGTCGACGTAATTTGAATAGGTAGGACAGACAAATTATTGAAGTCAGATATTATTTGCTAATAGTCAGGCAGTATAAGCAGTAGAGTAGTATTTTGAACTTGTCTCCGTAGGTCACTGTACTAAACGGTGCCATTGTATCTTGCACAAAGGGCATTGCACAAAGACGCCAGGGGCCAAGTGGCGTTGTGCGTCAACAATGGTCCTGATTGTCACCATTGTGTCTGTTCCACGTGCTCGTACTAGATAATAAAGCCATTTCGACAACCGTATGGAATAATTAGGGGTTTTTAATATAATTAAACTAGTTACCACGCAAGCTGATTCATTCAGTATAGAAAGTAAATAAGCCTCTATAAATGACATGTTACTTTATATATTTCTAGCAAGAAAAAGGAACTGATCATAGATATAGCCTGTAAAGACTTCATTGAAACAGCATGTTAGTATTTCTGCATCACTATGTGCTTCAATTAAGAGCCGAGGATCTTCATCGTTGTAATGTAAGAAAGGATCACTGGTGTAACGAAATTCAACACATAAAAAATCACGTTCCACACTATTTCTATGTCGCTTGGACAATTTGGACAAATCGAACGACACCTCATATGTTAAAAACCGTCAAGCCGTTTTAACTGTAGAGCCAATAACGACACACGACGACGACACTGAAGAGACATATAAATACACGCTCGAAAAACATTACCCTGCTCAAGTATATGTACGGTCGAAAAACATTCTGATGCATTCGAGTAAAAAGTTAATGAGTCTACAGAAACTAAATACTCGCACTAAAATATCTGGCAGTGAATTTCCTCGTTCCAGGACATTGCACTGGATGCTATACGAGCATTGTACATTCTAACAAAGGCGAGTAAACGCTTAACTATCCTGTCACTCTCAAAGGACTCGAGGTCAAGCGTGTTCGTTGCCAACAATACTACATCACTCGCTATTGTCCAGAAGCTGGCGATTACTGCTCTAATTGACTCAAAGCTATCGATAGCTCGGCTTATAATCGAGGGATTAAAGGAGATTATAGTAACATATGAGGGGATTATAACGCAATCCTCAATAATATGTGTATTGACAAGTACATTGTATGTATAGTATATGTATAATATTTTTATTTATTATAGTTAAGTTTGCCGCACATAGGACGTTTAAAACAGAAACATGGCAAAAACAATAACTGCCATATGTATTTGTCTTAAAACTTAACTATACTGTCTTTAGGTTTAACAGTTGTAGTGTACCCTATATACAATTAGTCATAGGTCTAATTGTATATAGGGTTAACAGATTTAATTGAAATAACACTTTATGGCTGAACAATTTATGGACTACATGCTGTCCATCTGATAGTAAATTGTCACTGTCGCTCATGGATCTGTAAGAAATTTCATATAGAATAGGAGTTCTATCCAAAGTCAAACACTGATGCGTTCCGGGAACAAAGATGGAGGACTCAAATGAGGGTGAGCCGGCAACCTTTCACCGAAACGCAAGAACCGTTTTACACTAGAAATAAGTGTACCTTACTCATAATAATGCTTCTATTTTGATAAAGAAACAACATACACATATGTCCAAAAACTACTTTCTATTAAAGTCTTGCTTGTGCCTATGTAGGTAACCTTGAATTCGAAGGTGTTAGAACTCTTTGTGGTTCGGCTCCGGAAGCACCACCGTCACGCCTATTTCTGCTTAATAACAGCAGTGTTATGCGTTGTTGTGTTCTGGTCTGAAGGGTGTGGTAAGGGAGGCAAACTTTTTCGAGGTATTCCATCTTAGTCCTTAGGGGTAGCAACGCATCTGTGGCTAACCGTAGGTGAGACTTTGATCTTACCTAGGGTTGATTACAGGTGTCCATGGGCGGCAGTAGCCACTTACCATCAGGTGGGCATGCATGCTCGTTTGCTACTTCTATACTATAAAAAAAATTCTACTGTTCAATAAAGTAAGTCCTAAATGCGCTTTTTAACCTGACCTATCCCTTCTTAGAGCATGAAGACTACATAGTTTTCAGTATTGCCTCATTTAACATTTCCTATATTATTCTGGGATGTATCAGAATACGTCTCCAAGTCAGAACGGTGTCAGAAACCGTCCATTCTCCTCCCGCAAAGTGACGGAAACTTGGCATAAACACGGAATCTCAATTCGGTCGGTATCCGGGTATTGATTTTGCAATTTACCCACATTCGTCTTCATTAAAGGGTGCGGTTCAAAGTGCCACGGATTTGGGGTTAAATTAAACAAAAACTCGTTTTAGTGAAATTTTGCCTTCGTGAATAACCGATTTCATGCTAAAAAGCGTCGTTATTTGATCCGCTTTGGACTTTGTACTTCGTCAGCAAAACTGGGGAATTCAATTTCTGAAATTGTAAGTTAATTAAGCATTATAAGTTTGATGTTTACGTTATATTCAAACTTAACTTTTAACTTTTACCAGGTGGTAGGACCAGTCCGACCTCGGAGGTACCACTACCACATCTATTTCTAGCGTGTAGCAGTTCTTGCGTTTCGTTGGAAGGGAGCTGTTGCCGACTCACTTATATGTATATGACGCGACCATCTTAGTTCTCGGAAGTAGCAACGCATCTGTGATCGAATTCAAATAGAGACTGTTCTATACGAAGTTACTTACAGATGTCTATGGGCGGCAGCAACCACATCCCATCAGGTTGATTGCATGCTCACTTTCTATGTCGATCTGATAAAAAAACTTACATTACAGTTCACCGTAATATCTCATACCATGAGCGGCAGTGCCAATTACCTATTGGTAAGGGGCACTGCCGCCCATGGTATCTGTAATTGACCGCAGATAAGATTATAGTTTTACCTATAGTTTGTCACAGATGCGTTGCTATCCCTGAGGACTAAGTTGGAACGATGAGCAGTCGGGTCTATTGTTATCACAAGATTTTTTTTGTTTTTACACTAACACGATAAAACATACGTGAAACCCAGCCAGATTAAACGCGTACGTGTCTGTGACGATGGCAACACGACGACACGATGACGACACGACATCATGCCGACGACTCGGCACGACAAACGTTCGCCAGCCAAATGTGAAGTGGCTGTCGAAATTCGTTCGCTGCCAAGTCGTTGTTAAGTTTAGGGGCATTCCGTCACTTCTCTTTGGCAATCGTTTTAACTATGTTCCTAGTTAGTGTTCTGTTACGAAGTTTAAGTGTTTTTTGGTAAATTGCGAATAAAATTATTAATGAATAATCAAATATTCATTTAATGTTCATTTTAAGCAAATAGCATTATTGGGAGAAATTGGATTGCTATTTACTTTTTTAAATATTGATGTAGCAATCCAAATTAATATAGAAAAGAGATTCGACCTGAAATTGATTGCAGAGGCGTAGCCTCTCCTGATGACGAAAATCGCTTCATGCGTTTTTTAGTCGGCATCCACACCCTTCCACCGATATGCAAATTGATGATTGATGATCAATATAGGTGTAGTGTAGGTGTGTTGATCGTAGGTACATCATAACTCTTAAACGAGAGAACCGATACATACGCTTCAAGCGGTATTCGCTTGCGCTGCAAACGTTTAGCGTTCAGTGTTCAGAGTTAAAACCGAAAGTGTCCGATCTTATATGGTCACAAAATTTCGCTGCAAATTATCAGCGTAATTGACTTAAGTCAAGGTCTGTACCTCACAAGAGTTGACCTTTTGTCAGTCGCAATCATATAACAGGAGGAGGATAGGCAGGATTCCGGTAATAGCTGGGCCCGCAACCGTCCCTCCCGGGATAAAAACCATCCTCCCTTTCCTGTCCACAGTCTTCTTGACCTGTCTGAGCTTTACACTCCCAATCAAACCCGGTGAAGCTATAAGGCCAACAGGACTAACAACAACACAATTAAGGAAAGAAGCTGCACTGTAGATAATTTCCTGAAAATCGCTGACATAGCGCTAAGCATATATTTCGTGACCTTCGGTTTAGGAATAGCGAGGCATCTTTGGATTTTTATATGTAATTTTTATTTTCTAAAGCAGACGTTAACATATTTATTTTACGTTATGAAAAAACATACGAGATGTGAGATGAGTCACCTTCACGAGGTTGCGAGTACGAGCTAGTCGAATAAAAAATATTTATTCGACTAGCTCGCCAAAGAGTAGGCACCTAAAAGCGTAGACACATTTACACATATCTAACTTCTATTAATGGTATTTAAGAAGCCGTAACATGGGTAAAATATAGGCTTACTCCGAATCCGATTAAATGATTATATTATCAAGCGCTAAATGGTTGAAATGGTCTAATTTCCCGCCGGGAATCCAGAGTGGCGGTGGGAACCGGTATTTTTGTATTAATGACGCCATATTTCATGGGTATCATCTTGTTTCGGAAGCTTTAAAAGCCCACGGCCGAAGTTTTGGATGTTAGCGGGTGTTTGGTAATGGAAAGTTAGTTAAAACTCAGCTTATTAGAATGCGTGGACTTGAAAGTGTACGTGAGTTTTCCAAGTTTGATTGCTGTAAAGTCTAAAAATATATCTACAGTGGACTACCCACGTGGTGGAGCGGTCAACATACAGGTTTGACACGCAGTGGGTCCCAGGTTCGATCCCCGGCCAGACAGACATCTGAATGATGAGTTTAGATTTCTGTTCTGGGTATGGGTGTTTGTGTATTCGTCTCTGTGTGTCCATGGCACTCACGACACAGGAGAAAATCCTTCTGTGGGGCTAAGAGTGTAAAAAGTGTTAAAAAAGAAGTTGTAATAATATTTTTTCCAATATGTCCTTATGTTACTTTATTTAGTTATTTATAAATCATGGAAGTGTAATATCAAAAAGATAAGTAGAAAAGTTGTCGTCGACTTAAATAAACGTATGGAAATTTGTGTTTTCCTTCCGATAAACACATATCACGCGTACACGTGTACGGCTTATAAAAATAAACATACATATTTGTATCTTTCATAAGATTTACGCATTTGGGTATGATATTATTACATCACACTTATATTTTAAATTAATAAATGTTAATAATAATGCAACCGACTTTTATGCCACAAAAGAGATTTTTTTAATAAATGTTGGTTAAGTACTCCTAAAACCTTTTTCCATTGATAAATCTGTTAAAAACCACAAAGTAATAAAATTGCATTTGTAAGATCAATGAAAAAAAATTATATCTTTTTTTATTTCTTTGATTTGTTGTTAATATTATGTTTTAACGTACAGGCATATACGATGTGTAAAAAATCGATTAAATACCGGTTAATCAGTAAGTTTAATCGGTTCCTTTTCAGTCAATCGCTTATGACTTCGTCCAACATCTCTCAGACTCAATTAAGATTCCTCGGGCGATTCCGTCCCACTTTTATTAAGGCAATGTTGTCAAAATGGAAACCTTACCAGTAACGAAGTAATTAAATAGACTCCTAAAATAAATAAGTCCTACGCTCTGGAAATAAACCAGATAAGCAGGTGTTTGTAAATTATTTTTATAAGGCTTGCGTTTCTCGTTAATCGGTTAATAGACTTGTGTATTTTATTAGGTGGTAGAACCAATGTTCTAGCGTGAGTACTTGCGTTTTGGTACAAGGGTGTGGTTGACGGCTCACTTTCATATGGGACGACCATATTTATCGGGAGTAGCAACACATCTGTGAACGACTTCAGATAGAACCTCTGTTCTATATAAAGTTGCTTACAGATATCACTTGCTTACAGATATATTGGCGGCAGTCACCTCTTGCCGTCAGGTAGACCGCGTGCGAGTTTGCTACTTCAATCGGATAAAAAAATATATTTAGCGTGCTGCCTTTGGCCTAGTGTATACAAATTTTGGTTGAGCAATTGTTAGTTGCACTTTAAAGTATATGGAAACTAGCGGACCAGTGCCCACTTCGTTAGGAATTAAAAAAATAGTGTATTTACATATGTATCTTCCCCCTTCTCCCGTCCCCTTTTCCTCTTCCCCCTTTTTCCCTCTCCTCTCTCTCGTTACTCCCGTCCTTCCTTCCCCCCTATCTTTCAAGTTGGATCAAACTGCACACGGTATGCAAATTTGAATGAAATCGGTTCAGTAGTTCAAGGGTTTATCCCGGACAAACAACGTGACACGTAATTTATATATATTAAGATGTCGATACGCGTAAAACCAATTAGACTATTACACAACTACTAAATAAAAAAATGATATCGATCGCGTTTCAATAAATAGTTTTGCCACCACTGACGGTTTAATTTGTATTGCCTCGACTAAACAATCGATCCGCGTGTATTTGACATACAAATGACCAGTTAATAGACGAAATTGGAAAACTAGTACATAAATCGATTACGACTAGATTGACTGACCGTTGAATAAACTATTTGATTGATATAATCATTGTACAAGGTGGTCAAAAAGTCGTGGATCAAACGCAACTAGGGGTTAGATGGGGTCATCAGCAGCAAAAAATTGTTCTACGGGAGGTCCTTAAGTTAATATTAGTTTTATAATTAGTTTAATAAAATATTTGAATTCGCTGGGGTACAAGTTACTAACAGCAGAAATGCATTCCATAGGTTACATAGAAAATTTATTAGACAATGCAGATTATGTATTATGGGCAGGGGCGGGAATTTTGAGCATTTATTGTAAAATGTTTTATTTTATTAAAAGAATTTCACATCCG
>MOOZ01000235.1:319548-329617 GCA_002930495.1 Cecropterus lyciades | reverse complement strand
TTTTTCTGTCGACCTAAATTTCCTTCAAAATTGTTAAAAATGTCATCTACTGTATTTTTCTTCAAAATTCTGTAATTTTCAGCCGAATTTACTTTAATTTTATAATCACGATCTGGAAGGACTGCTTTATCAGTGATGTATTCCTATTTCATGAAACTTTGGTTTTAGGATGTAGAGATTTTCAGGTTTTCACAAAATTAGATTTACATGTTTTAAATGAATTCATTATTATTAAAGCAGAGAAATTTAGCTGTTACTGGTTTCTATTTACTTTTTTATATGATTATAAACCCGTCTGATACACTCGAGGTCAAAACAGATAAAAATCTAGACCCGCGTAAAAATTAGGGTCGAATTGAATTAGACAAAAAGACTCGTGCCGTAAATACACGTATGTGGGTCACTTTAATATTTATAATGTGTTGCGAGAGAGGCGTGAAATGGTCTATGTATTTACTGGTAGGTCTTTATATACTAGCTGAAGTACCCGTGCTTCGCTATGTAACAAAAAAAAAATGTTTGACTAGCTAACCGTTTGAGGAACATGAAAAGTGATAACAATTTTCCGGATAGAAAATTAAATGTTAACCTCGTATAAGCGATCAAAGGTTGTTAATTTTTAGCGTTATCTTTTTATTTAAAATGGAAATGAAAATGTAAAACCATGCAGTCACCGTCTTTAAATATCTAAATCCAGAGTAGCCTATAGATTGACCAGTTAAATAAGCTACATCCATGCAAAATTTCATGTAAATCGGACCAGTAGTTCTTGTGTGATTGAGTAACACAGAAATACACCATCTCATTTTTACACATATATAAATACTAATAGTATTAGATAGCAAAATCATGTTTCCATCCTTCCTTGTAATGTCGTCAACCAATATTATCCCATTGCTGGCCACGGGTCTTATCTCGGAAAAGAAGTAAAAGGCCGTAGGCCACCACGCTGGCTAGGTGTGAATTGGTAGACTTCACACACATTTGTCTTTATTTTGCATATAGAACTCTTAGTGACTATTCAAACAGAGGCAAGTCAAGAAGCTTTCCGTATTAGGGATAGTTACTTATATGTACTTAACTGTCTTCAAGTAGAATTTCCCTCCTTTAGTTCCGGAGTTAGAAAAATGGTAGAAGCAGTATGGTTCAACCAGGGAGGTACAACCGTCAAATTTTTTTTAGCGTGAAGTAGGTCACGCTTTTGATTGAAAGAGTGCGGGTTTCGGTTAACTTAAAGGCGACCATTTTGAGTCCTCAGGAATGGAAAAGTATCTGTGATTGATTTAGGTAGAGCCTTTGTCCTATATGGAATCGTTTACAGATGTCCACAGGGGGCAGCTACCACTTATCGGCAGATGCTGCATGCTCGTTTGTTACTTTAATTTTATAAAAAAAAGTTGTGCTTGGACATGGGCAGTTGTGACAGTGCATATATTTTGTATAGTGTGATTATTATTCCTTCGTACCAAATTTGTGTCATAGCCACGGAAGCCAAAATAATCAGAAGCGGAAGCAAAAACAACGAAAAGATTTGGGTCGCAAAATTAAATTAGACAAAACAACTGGAGGACGGACCATAAATATGTAGGGCTCGTTAATATTTATAATGTGAGATGGAGGTAGCCGTAGCTAGGGTTGTCACCCGTATTAGATTATGTAGTATTTTACTATAGTTTTGTAAATTGTACAATATTATCAAAAATATGTCAAATATTACATTTTTCGGTGAGTTTACGCTTACTTACGCTTACGCACGAGAAGTGGTTTCCTTAAATTTTTTTTTTTTTTCAAAACATAATATGTAAAGTGCTGATGTGTCGTTGTAGTTTTTATCGTCGACGAACCTAGACGGTTTAGTTTTGCTCATTGACTATTCGATTATCTAGTTGAATTCGTGAACTAGTTAACTTAAAAATATACCACTGGGCTATATGATTCGTTCAGATATAGTTGACACGCCAGTGATTCGATATCCATAGTTGTCACGCAGTGTAGATAGATTAACCACGAAAATCTTTTCAACGAAAAGCCGTTTGCTCCGACCGAACCGAACTAAGTTTTGTATACGATAGCGTATACACGTCGACGATCCGAAGCTGCACCGCCCACTAATCAGCGGGGTTGATCTTACTTTATTATAGCCTCTCTACATTGTAATATTTTAATTAATATTACAGTGTTGTGAAGTAATATTATGGTACCGAGTGGTATAAACCCCCCTTGTGAACTGTCCGGGCAAAGACGGAACCCTCGAAATCCCATATATTCATATAAAAGAGGCCAGTAGAGGTAAGAAGTCCCGTGTCATGTCATGTCATGTTATGTGTCGACGACGCTTTGAGCATTTATAAGAACATAAAGACTAATTAGCTGATCTATACGTCGAATCGTTGACAGCACGTCGACGGTTGAATTAACTAGTACGCCTATTTAACGCTCATCTGTGATATAAAGTACATTATGACGTCTTAGCTAGTATATCGACAAAGAATAAAAAGATCCTAAGAAAAAAGTAAAATGTATGTAGTCATATTTTTAACCTTTTATGTTTATATGCATTTAAGTGAGTTGCAAAATATTTGTTTTTACGTAAGTTACAATATAATATAATTTAATATAATATTGTTGCATTTTTTTCTACTGAGCATGTAACATCAAAAAAGTACTATTAAATTTCAAAAAGGCGGCAACCCTAATCGTGGGTAATGCTCTGTGGCTACAGCTACAATATAAACATTTATGGAACTAAAATAACAGGTAGGGTTTTAAATAATGCGGAAGTGATTAAAAATAATGCTTTTAAAAATAACAGAACTGTTTTCAAGTGAATACGTCGCAACCGCGTAATCCTATGGATTGAAACAATTGCGGGGTATATTGAACTCCCCCTGTAGCCGGGGAGTAGAATACGGCTACGGTATCCCCTGCCAGTCGTAAGAGGCGACTAGAAGGGGGCTTCTGGGGTTGCGGGCGGCAAGAGTGGGAGCTCGAACCGTCTAGCTAACAATCTGGAGAAGGACGGCGGCATGTTTGGCTACATGTCGTCGCCGATACTTTAAGGTGCAGGGGGACAGTTACACGTCCCCCAGGAGATGAGCCCGAGAGGGGCGCCGTGCTAGGTTTCCTCGGTGCGTTCCACTGGAGATCCCGGAGTTCCCTGCAAGCGTTGAGGAAGGCCACCGAGGGGGTTTTAGTGGGTAAAAATACCACAAAACCCGGAATCTCTCCCAAGGCTTCGGTGTACCTTTAGAAGATTTCCCCTCGTTAACAAAAAAAAGATATATTGGTACTATTCTTTGGTCGATTCGGGAGACACAACCGCTACATCTACTCGTATTTATGCCATATGATAACAGTATCAAGCAGTGCTGTAGTCTGGTTTGGAGAGTATGTTTTTTTGTATTTTTTTTTATTATATTCAAGTAGCAAACGAGCGTCCAGCCTATCTGATGGTAAGAGGCGACTGCCCCCCATATACATCTATAGTGAGCCTCAGATAAGATCGGAGTCTTACTTGAGCTTAGTCACAGATGCGTTGCAACCCCTAAGGATTAAGTTGCAACGCCTCAAAAAGAGACACATGAGGTTTTTCAATGGGTAGTTCATTGAAAAATTGGGTAAAGTAACATTAATAAATATAATGGGTCTCTGGCCCACGTTAGACCTCCATTCTTATCCAAGGTTGATTGCAGTTGCTGAGCATAGATAAATATATACGCGATGAATAGACAATCTTTTTTCTTGTTGACTGGTTTTTTAAAATATAGAAATACCAAAGATACAGCCCACTTCATGGTAATTGGCCATTGCCGCCCGTAGACCTCTGTAATCAACCTCAGAAAAGAATAGTTTTAGCTGAGGTTAACCCCGATTAGGATGCTTCCCGTGGACTAATCCAGGTGGTAGAACCAGTATAGTTCGACCGAGGAGGTACCACCGCCATACCTATTTCTAGCGTGCAGCATTTTGTGTTTCGCTGGGAGGGTGTGATTGCCGGCTCAGTTATATATGAGGCGGCCATCTTAGTCCTCAGGAGTAAAACGCTTCTGTGATGGACTTCAGATAGAACCCCTGTTCTATATGAAGTAGCTCATAGATGTCCATGGGCGGCAGTAACTACACAGGTGGACTTCATATCGCTATTTCAATCAGATAAAAAAAATTAAGATGGTTGTTTAATACAAAAGTGAGACGTGAAACTACTAATAAAAATCAGCCCGAAAAGGCAAACTTGCCAACAAAATAAATAGGTTTATCGAGTATAAATATTACTAAAATATTAACATCAACAGCAATTTCTTAATGCCGAGCGATGGAGACTCCAACTAATTAAATTATGGCTCCCGGGGGACCGCGGTTGATATTAGGTAACTTCTCGAGAAAACTGCGGGATCTTTTCTACTTTGACTTATAAGATAACGTAAGTTTACGTCAAGTCAATTTGTGTTTTATTTTCCCAGTACTTTCTCTTGTTTTTTTATTCCTTACTTTTGTGTGTGATGTTTTGATTGAGTGATGGCTAAGAATAGACATGACGGAGAATGACTGGATGTTATTGATGGAAATCAGTTTAAAAAAAAGGAAAATATTATGGAGACAAAAATCCGACTAGTAAAACTGAAGTCTGAGGTCAAGTATTTCTTTTTTATAATCAAACGCTATATGTTTTTAACGCTTTTTTGGAGTTGGCTTCGATATAGTAACATAAAAGTGTTATAATATATATTTTTGTAACACTCTATTTTACAGCTTTCATTTGACACCCATATTGATATGATAATAAAAAAAAAACCTTTCCGTCCCCTTTTCTCTGTTGCCAGGCGCCATATTTTCAAATTATTTAGCCTATGTCAATCTGCAAACTAAGACGATTCCAATGATATGTCTTCTATATGATTTTCAATGTTTGAAAAACATTATCCTTTACACGTCCACACAGATTTTCACGACGCGACATCGTAACTTTTCACGGTGTGGCGACGTCGGGATTTGTCGTTGTATCGTTACAAACGATGTGTTTGAGATGTAAGCCATATGTAAACTATGCATTGAATTTAAAAAAGTATATTATTGCCAAATATTTTTTTACAGAGTTGTTCTTGGATGTCGATTAATAAATGTATCAATAATTCCCGAACAAATTATTAATTAGAAAGTTGTGTAAACAGGCCGTGTGCTCGTTTTAAGGCACAGTTTAGACTAATCAAAATGTTTAAATATTGTTAGTAAAAGATTATTAAATCAAATAAATACTAAGCGCGTGTTGATATTTGTTTCCACACAGCTTAAAGGTTGTCATTGAGGGCGTTGTCTGTTAATGGCGGTTACAAGTTCAATTAATTTAAATATTTTAACGTGGTTGGTTTTAATAAAAACCACGTAAAAATATTAAAACTATTAAAAAAATGCCTATAAAATTTTTAACATTATATTTCCTTTGTGTAAATTAGGTTAGCTTTAAAAACCAACTTACATAGTGTTAATTTCCTTGTTAGCTTTTTTATTTTAAGCAGTTAACTTTTACTTAATATTAATAACTTTAAAAATAAATATCGCTTTTTGTTTTAAAATGTTGAATCTACAAGGAAGTTTCAACAAAAACGAGAAACCGCAAGAACGTCATTTATCGATGTCAATAGAGAATTTAATTTAAAGGAAACCGGATAGGAATACAAGTCAAGTCCTCTAGAAAAATGGCCTCTTGATAGAAGAGAACGGGTAATGAATTGACGCGCTCTATCCTTGTCATTCAGAGCTCGGTCGATCTTTTACCAACTAGAGTTTTGTCAGTGTTAAAATTTAGCTCGTTTTCTAACTGGTTGTATACAATTTATTGAATGACGACCAAATGCAATTAGTAGTACATCCTGTCAAAATACTGAACCGATTTGAATCAAATTTGCACGCCTTGTGTAATTTGATACAACTTGAAAGATAGGATAGCTTATATCAATACAAAAAACGTGTCACGTTGTTTGTCCGCTGTGGACTCCTAAACTACTGGACCGATTTCAATACAATTTGCACACCTTGTGCAGTTTGATTCAACTTGAAAGATAGGATAGGTTATCTTAATATATACAAATATAAATTACGTGTTACGTTCTTTGTCCGGTATGGACTCCTAAACTACTAGGTATATAGGTAGGTATATAGTATAGGTATGTAACCGTGACCATGTCGTTATCTGTTGTGTGGAATTTCTGTAAGATGCTTTTAGGGTTCCGTACCCAAAGGGTAAAAACGGAACCCTATTACTTAGATTCCGTTATTCGTCTGTTGGTCTGTCCGTCGGTCTGTCACTAAGCTGTATCTCATAAACCGTGATAGGCAGACAGTTGAATTTTTTTACGTTTCGTCAAATTGGCATGCAAATAGATACATATGTACATAAATACGTGGTCAAAATAATACCCTCCTTCTAGCAGTTGGGTAATAAACCTAACATTTAGTACTAAAAACTGCACCAAAAAAAATTTGAATGCCCAACGAAGTGGGCACGGGTCTGCTAGTTTAACTGTAAATCTTGTATGTCTCTATTTAACAATTTTTTTAAGAGAAACTTCTTTAGATTGATTGTGATTTGAAACTCCACGAAAAGAAAATGCGTTACGAAAGCAGTTGTCGATGCTACAACTAGATGGCCCTGTACCTCTTCCTCAATTACGTTAACGATTTTACTTCGTAGCTTGAATAAGGGCTCAAGATTATGTGAAATAAGATGTACGAATATGAGCTGCAGTGATTACTTAATCGATTTTTGAAAAAGCCCGTATGCTCAGAAATATTTTATTATTTATTATTATTGATTCTTTTATGAAGTTTCACTTCTGCCATGTAAGAAACTACCTCGAATACTATATAAAGTTGATCTACGGCTTGAAAAAGTCTGACATCGATTTACAAATTAATACAAGGGTTTACATAAATAGAAATTTGTATAATAGTCATATTTTAGGTATTCAATACATAAACGAAGAATAATAATAACATTCTACATCATACATATCAAACATATAAATTGTACTATACCATACCGTTATCACTTACTGAAGGCCGTAAGTTCAAATCCTGGCGCCATCTTGAATTTTTCAGCCATTTTTTCGCTCCAATCTTCACATGCACATCAATCTCAGCGCGACAGGGACGGAGCTCTACAATTTATCTTCCGTTCTTTTCTATCACGGTGCAATATGTTTCAAAGAGTGCTGATGGGGCAGTGCACGTATTTTAAATTGCTTTCTTCACTCGAATTAGAGACCATTCGCTTTGAAGAAGCCGGAAAGGGCAGTTTTGTTAGGAAGTAATAATCGAAATTAGATTCGGTTGAAGGGTGTGGCTGCCGGCTGACCTAAATACGAGGCGATCATCTTAGCCCCCTGAAATGACAACGCAATAGTGACGTTGAGTTGAATCTGTTTTCTGTTTGGATTTGGTTACAGATGTCAATTGGTGGCATTAAAGTTGTCGAGCTATATGCATCTGATCATAAGTTATCGTTGCGTTAATAGACACCTGTAATGAACAACAAATTAGTCTAGTATTTAAGGATTACATTGAAATGATTTGTTTCTCTTTAACACATGCTTAAAGTGCAAGGTGCGAGATCTGCAAGGTGCTTGACTGATCTTGCGTTTCGGTTGAAGGATGTGGTTGCCAGTTCATTTTATATGAGGCGACCACCCCAATTCTCAGAAGATAAATGCATCTGTGTTTGACTTCAGATTGAATACCTGTTCTGTATGAAGTTGTTTACAGATGTCCATGGGCATAATAAATATTTAGTATCAGATGAACTGCACGCTTGTTAGCTACTTAAATTTTATATATTAAAAAAAAAAAAAAATGAGCGACCACCGCTCTTCCTTTACGCCAAAAAATGCCTGATTTTAACAGTAGTGTTAAGTTGTAATGTGTTTTGGGTTGAAGGGTGTGGTAAGTGACGACTCGTACACAATATCCAACTAGACCTTACAGTAAAAGTCCGAGTAAAAAGTACTCGGTTCTATATCTCGACTTCCGTTACATAATACATCCCTGGTGTAGTCAAAATGCTATTAAACTCACGCTTCAAGATGTAGAAAGCATGAAGCGTGAGCTAGTATTGACTAGAGTCAATAATCGTACAATTTTTTATCACATCGAAGCAGCAAATGAGCATATAGTCCACCTAATGGTAAGTGGTGATTGTCACCCATGGACATTACTAAGCAAACTTCATATAGAACACGGGCTTTACCTGAAGTTGATTACAGATTTATTTATTTACTTACAGATTCGTTACTACTCTCGAGGACTAAGATGATGGAGGTGATGGAATTCCTAAATATTCGGCTAACTATATAAGTGAGCCGAATATTTAATAACTTTAGGAATTTTTAAAATATTTGTACATAAAAAGTCGCAGAATGTGGTTAAAGTAGAGTAACAACGTTATATATCTTGCCTTATTATGTTGTGTTCTACTTTGATGGCTACATGTGTAGCTTTCTAGCTTACAATTAATTTTCGACTTACCAACGCATTAGTGACGGCCTAAATTGGATTTTGTAGTGTTGGTTATGGGTGACTATTGGATTTAAAAGCGAATATCAGTCATATGCCCTATAAAATGACTAAAAATCTATAAAAAAAGAATATAAAGATACTGATAACTTACAACACAATGCAGTCATTGTCTATGTGCTAGTGCTTGATAGTCTTATATTTGAGAAAGAAAAGGTATTTTTTAAACCGACAAATTGGATGACATTCTACATAGAAACAAAAAAAAACACATTCTATTATGAGTCCGCTTGTGAACCAAATATTTTACTTAATAGAATACTTTTTCTTTTATTCCTTTAAAAAATATTTGGCCCAAGCGTGGTCCGATCATGACTGGCAGTATACAATGGGAACCGACCCTTAGTTGACCCAAATATACTAACGTATACATTTCTGTGTAAAATAGAATGTATGCAAAAAGGCAATGTAAATACTTCTATCGTTTCGATCGTTTGCATAAAACCTTGAATTTGAACGTGGTTTAAAAATAAACCAAAAAGTATGTTTTTTTCGAGAAACGTTCGCGCTTATAGACGTTTGAAACCTTTGGTTATTGAAATGAAAAACGTATTTTTAATGCTCTTTGCTCAAATGAGAGTTCTGACCACTTAACGGTAAGTAGACATCTGTAACCAAAAGCAATTGAGATTTTAGTTCTGCTAGTGGTCAGCTACAAATGCGTTGTTACCCTTGACATGGAATGCCTTATGCTATGCTCATTTAATCTAGAAATAAAGGAGTAGATTACTAATACTGTCGTAAGGAAGAAATGGGTGGTCGGACAGCCGGCCATTGTCACTTACGTGACAAAAGTTGGTAGAACCAGTATGGTTCGACCGGGTGGGACCACCGCTACACGTACATATTTCTATGATGAAGAAATTCTTGCGTTTCGTTATAAAAAGTGGCAGTTGAATTATATAAAAAAGGCGTTCATCTTTTTTAATATAATTCAGTTAAATTAATTCGGCAATACGTCTGTGATTGGCTTCAGGGAGAACCAGTACAGAAACCTGTACATAAAATTTGGATAGCACGCTTTTTTGATATCTCAGTTTCATGAAAAATATATTAAAAATAATAATAAATGCAATATTTCTTTCTCAGATACAACTCCAAGCTGACGACACTAGCGCTTCCGTCAGTGATCTTTGAACCGAAGTTCCGAGGCGCCGTCAGAAACTTGGTGTATTCTGACTTACCTGGACAGGCACCACGGAGGCAGGAGCTACGACACTCCAGGGATTTAAAGGTAAGTCTCTATTATTCTATCCTTGTGAAATAGATATCGACATAGATATAGATATCGATAATCGCGGTAAATAAGATAAAACATTTAATGAGAGACACATCGAAGAAAATGTTAGAAGAATAAAATGAAAAAGAAAAGCATTTTTAAATCTATACATCCAAATAGGTTTCGTAATGTAGAGGGAATAAAAAAAGGAATTGAAAGAATATTTACCTTGTAATCTAGTAGAAATGAAAGAAGAATGAAAGACATAAAGAAAAACAAAAGAAG
>MOOZ01000235.1:271386-293421 GCA_002930495.1 Cecropterus lyciades | reverse complement strand
CCCGCGTTTAAAACAAATGTAACGTGACATACATTAACCGAAATTTTATATCTCATTAGAAAAAAAAAAACTCCCGCATTTGAAACATTCTTCATTGGTGCTCCGTTTCTGTTGGTCTTAGCGTGATGATATATAGCCTATAGCCTTCCTCGATAAATGGGCTATCTAACACCGAAAGAATTTTTCAAATCGGACCAGTAGTTCCTGAAATTAGCGCGTTCAAACAAACAAACTCTTCAGATTTATAATATTAGTATAGATATATACTATCAGAGGTCCCCAGACTTTGTTCTCATGGACCATTTTCAAAATTTAGCTGGATCCGGTGGACCCACTGTATCTACATTTCTATATATTCCCAAAACTGAACAAAAAATAGGAAGATCTAAATATTCTAACGCCCCCTAAACGTGCCGCCCGAGGTTTTAGTTCTTTACTTTTACTTTAAGGTACAATTTTCGTGGAACCCCGTGTACAATATGTGCACCCCAATTTTTTGTCACGTCAACGTAAATTCTTGTCGAGTTTCCCGCGGACCCGGAATTTTAGATTTTGTATGTGAGCAATCAAAAACAATACAGTCTACCTAATAGCTAGTAGTTATTGCCGTCAATGGACAATATTAAATTATAATCAACCCCAGATACGATTGAGTCTTGAAATCAATAAGGAATGTGCGGATTAGATTAGGTTTAAATTACTCGCACGTTTCAAAATACAATATACTTATTAATTGACATAACATAACATTTGACGATCCGCTTGATGGAACGTTCGTTGTAACACGTGCCACTCCTGTCTGACACGCAGAGTGTTCAGAGTTCGATTCCCGGCCAGACAAATTTGAATTGATCACTCTCTGTACTGATTTTACTGTTTTGGGTCTGGGTGTCTATTTCCGCCTGTAGCCGGGGAGTAGAATACGGCTACGGGATCCCCTGTCTGTCGTAAGAGGCGACTAGAAGGGGCTTCTGGGATCGCGGGCGGCTAGAGTGGGAGCTCGAATCGCCCAGCCAGCAACCCCACGAAGCACGGTGGCATGTGTGGCTGCATGTCGTCACAGACACCGGAAGGTGCAGGGAGACAGGTGTACGTCCCCCAAGTGATGAGCCCATGAGGGGCGCCGCGCTAGGGGCGTTCCACAGGAGATCCCGGAGTTCCCTGCATGCGCTGAGGAAGGCCACCGAGGGGGGTTTTAGTGGGTAAAAAACCCACATAACCCGGAGTCTCTCCCAAGGCTTCGGTGTACCTTTTGAAGGTTTCCCCCCTGTCACCAAAAAACACAGCAGCGCATAACCCTGCTGTTATTGGGCAGAAATAGGTGTGGCTTCCGGAGTCGAACCACAAAGAGTTCTACCTTTATATTATAATTATTATGACATAGACTTGAAGATATGTTATTTCACGAATATAGTGCTCTGTTAAATATTAATACTTTACCTAATGAAGCCTTATGAGAAATAGGGCTTAATTAGATTGTTCTTCTTGGTATATTAAAGTAAGGAGGCGTTCAATATAAAAGGATTTTATTATTTTAGATGTTAAATAGTAGTTTTTACAAAATATTGCGAATGTTTGTAAAAAATTGTATCTTTGGTAGTATTATGTAGTATGAATTATTTATCTATTATATAATGTACCATTGACTAAAATATAGTATGATATTATAGGTACCTATATGGTGGCATTTGTATCGCTTACAGAAACTCCACTGCTTAAAAATAATTAATAATATTTAATAATATTTATCTAAAACAAATAAGTGATATTAAAGTTCGTAGTAGACAATTTGCCAACGTCTGTTGTTTTATCTGTGTCCGAGTGTTGGATGTGTCGGTCGTTTTTCGAGTCTTTTCTATTTTGGACGCCGACCAGTGAAGTCGAAGGTCATGGAAGACCGTTGGCCCTGCGTACGGGTCAAGGCCATGTGGTAACCCAGTGAAGCCGATCGTGGTTCCTGAGGGATAATGTGACCCCAAATATAAAGGGAATGTAATTTCCCTGATGCCCGGCACCAGTTTATCCTCGCCGAAGTCTTTAATGCCTCGTGAGTGTTAATTTCGTTCGTCCTAGTGAGAACGGTATTTGTTAGGAATATCGTTGTGACTTGCGGGTGATGTGGGTCCAGGTTTGGTAGTTCTTCAGATCTGAATCTGATCTGAGTGATGAGTTTAGATTTCTCTTCTGGGTCTGGGTGTTTGTGTATTTGTCTTTGCGTGTCCATGGCACCCACGACACAGGAGAAAATCCTATTGCGGGGCTATGAGTGTAGAAAGCGTTTATGTTTTTATGTAACTTTATGCCCTAGTGCTTTAGTTTAAGGCTTTATATGTGCTCACCTCGCGGATCCTTGCGAGCGGCCCTGTGACCGTTGTAAGGTTTACTCTCATGCTCTCTGCTGTATACTTTATTAGGAAATATTTTATTGGTTTCAATTTATAAACTGCTAATAAAGATATGAATAAACGTTGAATATTGTAATCTCTTTGTTTAATTTTTGTATTTTCCTAATAGTGTTTTACATACCTAATAAATTTACTGTATGAACACAATAGATAGCCTGCATTTATCACCAACAGGGTCTTCTCTTTTAATTTAAAAGAAACGAGCCCACATTCAACATCAAATGTGGCTTTCTTAGCTACCATCAAAAACACCGGCTTACAATTTGTTATAAAATATGAGCACTCAGAAAGGATTTTATAAAATATCTTCTAAGTTTAAAGCCAATGTTATATTGTTGTACCTTGTATTTACTCGACGTGTGACAAGTTCCTTAAACTAAAATTGTTGTTAACCACACTAAATTGATTGGGACGCCGAGATGGAATATGACGTCACAGCGTCAAACCGGATAACCCATTTAGCCTGGCGTTTCTGGGTTAACGGCTTTTGCAACGTAAATAACTTCCGATAACCGTTATGGGGTTGGACTTTAAATCTGTTAAGTACCAAAATATTTAGATAGGCCATAGTCTATCGTCCTGATAAAGTGCGGACCGGTGCAATTATTACGAGTTTATTGATGTGAAACATCTATACGTAAACCTGATTGTTGGCGTGATGATCTCCACACCGTATTTATTATTGCGCCATCTATTATACATTTTCGGAACTATTAAGTACCGAACAAAATTTAGCGGGCTGCGGTGTTAGTTCGACTTAGTGCGGGTTACTGTTCGTAGATGGCGTTATTTTCATTATGCTATATATTTAGCTCCTGTCGCAATCTTGTCTTTCATGCATATTTCTTGCACGAACACGATGTTTCACATCTGCCAGGCGTGCCGTAATGGCATTTTATTTCGTTTTCGCAAAGTAACAACACAGTTTACGTTCTCGCCCATACATTACTATATACATTGCTTGCTTAGGTTTACGTTGTCGGCCATACAATAAAACGCACACAGTGATTGGTTTAAGGAAATGCAATAAATTTATACTAAAGGCACGGTAGACTGCGATGTTAGGTGTATACGTTTCCTCACGATGATAACTTAAAAAAATCTTTCTGACTTCCCTTCTATAAGAATGGTCATTAAGCTGTCGATTTCAAATATAATATATATTATATATGAAAATAAATCATATGATTTATTTGTATACCTTTTCAAAGACCTATTTGCAAAGACATAGAGGTTTGAAAACATCCGATTAACCTGTAAATTTTTACCATTACATATTGGTACAGGTCTACGGGGTTTATAGAAAGCCAACCGTAATAATCAGTAAAGCATAAAAAGGGTTGCAGACATTAAGAGATAAAGTCTATGTAAATCATTTCATAGGGAAGTGAACATTATCTAATGTTAAGGTGTAATACTAGCTTATGCTCGCAGTTTCATCAGTGACAATCTAGGTCATATTTCAGTGAAATCAGACCAGTAGTTTTTGCGTGAAAGAGTAACAAACTTACATACATTCTCACAAATTTTCGTCTCTATAATATTAAAATGCTAATAAACTGTAATATAATGTAACGTATGTACCCTGTAACTCCTCTGAGTGCTTTCAGAAACTTCCGTATCCCTAACTTTATTTACAATCAAAACGCTTCAAGGAAAATTATTTCCACTTAACGTCCTACGTGCCGCCCACGCGTCATAAGAATAATAACGCCAGTCACGGAATTTAAGCCGCCCTCCTTACCGCCCACGAGTGGGAGATAAGAGATTTCTCTTTAGGTTTTTTATGGCGACACACGTGGTGGAGCGGTCAGCATACCGATTTGTCACGCAGTGGGTCCCGGGTTCGATCCTCGGCCAGACGGACATCTGAATGATGAGTTTGGATTGCTGTTCTGGGTCTGGGTGTTTGTGTAATTGTCTTTGTGTGTCCATGGCACCAACGACACAGGAGAGCAGAATCTAAACTCATCATTAAGATGTCTGTCTGATGGAACCCGGAACACACTGCGTGTCAGACCGGTATGGTGACCGCTCCGCCAAGCGGGTTGCGTTTTAATTTTTGTATACAAGGCTCTATCTATATGTTTTTGTCTAAGTCAAGCAATTAAATAAAAAATGCAATAAAATCTCCTACGCACCCAGGAATTATTCTGAAGTTTTGACCTTTACAATTATCTTCGTGAACTTTCCTCGTTTTTTGGATCTTTTTATATCTTTCTCTTTTGTTACAGGTCGTTTCATTTCCGATTTAACTTTTATATATATCCTTGTTATTCTTGTCTACTGTAAAGTCAAGCGTTTAATTCTTTGTCTTACTAGGAAAAGACTTAATCTTAATCTTGATATCTTAACATTATAACGGTGAAAGTTTGTGACGGTTATGTGTGTTTTTTATTCTGTCACGCAAACTACTGAAATTGGCATACAGATAATTAGTAATAGTAATGGTTTTGGAGCGTATGTATGTTTTTTGTATATATGTCCATTTCTTTGGCACGCGCTACAACCCAAACGGCTTGACGGATTGTGACATATGACATATCATTTGAAGTTTGGAAAGAGACATGGGCTATATAATTTTAAAAAATTGCCCCTGGAACTAGAGGAAAAAGGGGAAGGAGGGACAACTTTTTTTACCATTACGACAATATGGGTATCAAATAAAAGCTAGTAAATAGACCTTTCTTTTGACAAAAACTCACATAAGCGTTAAATTATATACATTTTATAATGAATATTTTTTTTATGTTTTTAACAATGTTCCTAGTTTATGACCTGGATAAACATATGTGATACTCATTAGCGTGGTAATGGTGACCTAAGTGGGCGGAAACACGGGAATAAGCTAGCCTCTTATATATCAAACTATATGGTTTACAAATTTTAATTTACGTATGCCCACACACTGCCAACCAAGTCTCTAAACTAAGGCGATTTGATTAAATTATAACAATTCATACTGCGCGAACAGTCCTCTGGATTTGCGTAGGATTCAGAGGGTCAATCATAAATTTTGGATTTCCCTTTTAAATTACGTAATTAATAGTCATATAACAAGTAAGCATACAAGGTTTGACTACGGCACCATCGCCACACCCAATACTTTCTTATTACACCCCTGGTACTATATGGGGTTGGTTACAGATGTCCATGGGCGGCACTGACCTCCAATAGGTGTACTGCATGTTCGTTTGTCACTTCAATCATATGATTGCAGCTACACGATTGCGTCAGAAGGAGGGTGATGTTTTTCGAGGGTATGTATGTACGTCCATTTCTTTGGCACACAACACAGCCCAAACGATTTAAAGCATTGTATAAATATTTTTTTATTAAAAAAATACTCGACTGCAAATATCAGGTATTTTGTTGTTATGATAATTTCATGTTTCAGTGATCTATTTTATGTTAGCAAAATATTAATAACACTAACAGAATTTCTCTACCCTCATGCCTTAATTGGCGTAATCGTTACCAGTTAGGATATTTCAACATATTACACGCATTAATTATTTGACGTTGATATTGCAAATAGAGCTTGATAGCGTCGTTAAATCATCTGGTTAATTGACAACCATTTGATATCCATGACAGCAGTGTTTTATGGTATCTTTATTTGTTGATTATTATAATTTGTTTAGAAAAATATTAAACTTACTGGCTTTACCGGACTCTTCAATATAAGTTAAATAATAATTTAATAATTTATTAAAATAATAATTTAACTAATATTGAAGGGTCCGGTAAAGCCGGTAAGTTTAATATTTTCCTGTTTTCTACTCCTGAGGGTAGGTACCCATGGACTTATAATTTTCCAATAAGATTGACTTCTGTCCTATCGTTTAATTCTCTTAATAATAACAAATTTTATACGGGTTAGGAGGTCTGATACCGCTTTAGCAAAAGCGAGGAAAGAAATGGGGAGGACTTGTTTGGTTTCTATTTATACTAAAAAAAATCAGAATCTTTTTGACCTTATTTCTAATACTCAAGGGATAAAACCTAGCTGGTCAGGCTCACTGATAATGTCTGTTAATCTATTTTGTACCGTGTAACCTTTAGAATTTAATATGTAATTTAGCTGCTGAACCATTTAGTTATAAAGATCGTTTTCGGATATGTGGGCGGCGCGTGGGAAGCATAAACCTAGAAGTATTTTGCATAGTTTAATATGAACATAATAATTAGCCGTAAATTACATTCGGTCATGCAAGATCTGGGTCGAACTTCGTTCTAAGAAATTTTAGAATGGTTGTGACGATATATGAGGATTTTTAAACAAACGCAATTGAAGTTCTACGTAGTCAACGGTATCAGAATAATTATAATGTAGAGAGCAAACTCGGGTATGAACCATCTTCAAAATGGGTTAACGGCCATAGAAAAACTTCAACTACAATTATTGTGAAGTGTGCTGTGAAAACTATAATAGTAACACGTTATGTTTTACCACAGAATTTTAAGTTCTGTGGTGTTTTTGCACATTACAATAGCACCGCTTCTTTTCTTCCCATTGATGTCCCATTGCTGGGCACGAGTCTTCTCTCAGATTGGGAGAGTTTCAGGTCATTGTCCACCGCACTGGCCAAGTGCGAATTGGTAGACTTCATACACCTTTGAGAACTTTTTTTAAAGAACTCTCAGGTGTGTGGGTTTCCCCATGATGTTTTCTTTCACCGTAAAGCAGTGATAATTAGCTACTAATACGCACATTATTTTAGAAAAATCAGTAGTGCCTGGAATTTGAACCTCGGACCTTCGATTGAGAGGCCGAGTTTCAAACATTTGTCTATCAGTGCTAACAACTGATGCCGTACGAGGCATTTAATCCATGATATGGCCAGCAGATTACTTTGTACCACCTACAGCCAAAGGTTAGCGTCAAAGGACTGATGGATACAAGCTAGTTTTAAGTAAAGAGTACATTCGACTAACCATCTGCCACCCGAACCTGGCTGTTGACTGCATAAACACACAAATTATAATCGAGCCTCTAAGGCGGCAATGCATTGTTGACTATATTGAAGATATCCTAAGTAGAGAGTCTACGATTAGTAGCATGTTTCGGTATAAAAAATTAAGGAAGATAAATTACCTTTAAATAAAAGACCCTCTCGTTTATTCACCCAACTTTTAGTCACGACAAAATGCATTAATATTTATTAAGCCGGCGATGCACTGGTCACTCTTGTTGATGCAAGTCATGAAGGTTTTACAATAGTTTACACGATAGATAGTTTAAGTTACGTTTACTAGATTATTTATTATGTGAAATATACCAGATAAATGCCACTTTGGCAAAAATAGATCTCCCGCCAGGTCAGGTGATCATACTAGAAAGTCTCTGTTCAGAACTTGTATATATGCAGGATGTTGAGAAAACTTCGATAGCGTGATTCAGAATACGGTGGTGCCATCTGTTGATGAGTAGCGGGAGGTCACCATATCATCTATACATAAATATATACATATAACCAGATGGTTAGTGGCCACTGCCGCCAATGGATATCTATACTAATATATAAAAATAAGAGATGGTGTGTGACTGTTTGTTACACAATCACGTAAGAACCACTGGTCAGATTTACTGGTAGGCTATTTTTGATTTTAAAATGGCGACTATTTTGATGCCCGAAGTACGGGTAGGTACCTCAGATAGTCTGCAATAAAGGAAATTGGAACGCCTAGGATAAGTATAATATATTTCTCTTCTCAGATCAGGACACTATAGCGCTTAACACTGCGTTATAATGCAATAAGTGTGAAGGCAGCGCCTACGGAGTCGATCCACAAAGGGTTCTACCACTTTCACCTTTCTCCTTGATCGGTATGAAATGGCAAATAGCACACAAATAGGATAGGTCCTACTTCAGGTTAGAATCAGATACGGTGTTGCTATTGATGATTAAGAAATGGCAACAGCCTATCCTTTACACGGAATACACATCATTTAACAATTATATGTAGAAATAGGTGTTGCGCTGGTATCTCCAGAATCGAGTAAAGCATCCTATAAACTAGACCACAGGAGTATTTACAGCATTATGGGTAGGAATAAGCGGTGCGTGAGTGTCTCCAGAATCGAGTGACGATGCTTTATAAATTTTAAACGAAATAATCAATTTGATATTATCATCGATGCTTAATACTGTCATAAATCATGTCAATTAAACGAAATATACAATTTGATATTATCATCGATGTACATGTTTTATAATAATAGAATATGAAACGTGTTCATCGATGTTCCCCTCAGGCACATTACACAATATTGGTAACGAATTTTCCTTTATCTACTCGTTACAAGCGTTTGACGCGCCTCGCTTATTATAAAGAGGGTTAACGTGTTTCCCTGTGGGGGCCACAGGGAAACCTTCGGGTGTCGTAAGGATTTAAAGGTAGAACCTGTGTACCAACACACACTTTTCTAGCGTGAAGCAGTTCTTGCGTTTCGGTGGAACGGTGTGGTTGCCGGCTCACTTATATGTACATGCGATCATTTTAGTCCTCGAGTGTAGCGACGCTTCCGTGATCGACTTCAGATAGAACCCTTGTTGTATATGAAGTAACTTACAGATGTCTATATGCGGACTATTTACCATTAGGTAGACTGGATGCTCATTTGCTATTTCCATCTTATAAAGACGTCAGGTTTGAGCGAATCTTGGTGAATTTCGCTACAATTGGTAGCGAAATTTCATGGCCTTGTGTTAGCCTGGCCTTTAGTTACGTATACTTTTAAACGCTCAACGCAAATGACTTTGAAGATAACATAGATACATATTAAAAATGAAACTTCCTTGTTTGTACGTTGCTTATATTTGTAAAAATAGTTGGAGGCCTGAGAAAAAGGGAATAAAAAACGTTTCTATAATTTTAAGATTTGATCTATTTGTCTGTGTTCTAAATCACATTAAAACAAAACTACTGAATTTAATTAAATCTTTTGAATTGAAATTAAATTTATAGTCCGTATCTGGATTAAATATTCAGTCTTTGTTTTAATAAAATCCATTTACTTCATGGAAAGTTATTATAAGCAATGTTACATTTAGGGATGGCCCACGTGGTGGAGCGGTCACCATACCGGTCTGACACGCAGTGGGTCCCGGGTTCCATCACCGGTTAGACAGACATCTGAATGATGAGTTTAGATTTTTTTTCTGGGTCTGGATGATTGTGTATTCCTCTTTGTGTGTCCATGGCACCCACGATACAGGAGAAAATCTTAGTGTGGGGCTATGAGTGTAGAAAACGTTTTATGTTTATGTTTAATTATATATGGTTTTGACGACTCGCGTGGCGGAGCGGTCACCATACAGGTCTAACATGCAGGGGGTTCCTGGTTTGATCCCCGGCTAGACGGACATCTGAATGATAAGTTTATATTGAGTTATGGGTCTGGGTGTTTTTGTATTCGTCTTTGTGTATCCATGGTACCCACGACAAAGGAGAAAATCGTAGTGTGGAGCTATGAGACATTTTTTTTTATTTATTGAAAATATGGGTGAAACCGCGGCGCACATGTAGTTTAGTTTATAATAAGTTGCAAATTTGCGCCCTACAAACCTTAAACGATGTTATCATCTCCCCATATCTGCACCATCTCTGAAGTTATGTTCGAAGCGGAGACCGCTATCTTTATGTAAATAGGGAAATTGGAGGCTTAGTGAACGCCAGGGAGGTACCGAAGATGTTGCTGTTATGATTATTGAAATGGGTTTTTGAATTTTATTCGTCCTTGGGTGTTAATGAGCGTAAATTGTTCAAATGTATATTTGTATCAGTTGTAAAGTTGTTTACTCAATCAGGTATTCATTATTAGAATGAATATTTTACTGAGCTTATATCGTGTGTAGTTTTGTTTTCATAATTATTAGAGTGGTAAAAGTCTCTGTGAAATAACTTTTGAAATAAATAAAAAAAACGTATATTATGTATATATTATAGAATATCACGTCTGTTTATCAGTATGTGCTGTTCTTTTCTTAGCTTAGGTTATAACACTTAAATTGTTAAACCAGGTTTTAGTGCAAATCTAGTATTTTAAGTTTTTTTCTCTATCAGATTGTAGTAGCAAACGAGTACAATCCATCTGCCGTCTATGGACTGTAAGTGATTTCATATAGAACAGGGGTTATATTTGAAGTCGATCACAGATGCGTTGTTACTCCAGAGGACTAAGTTGCCCGCTTCAGGGAGCCGGCAAGCACACCCGTCCAAAACGCAAGAATTGCTTCACGCTAGAATTAGATGAGGCAGTGGTACCTTTCCGTTTGAACTACACTGGTTCTACTCGGTAAGTATTCGTAACATATTAAAATAAATCGGTAAGTAACCCGAGCGGAGCCGTGACTTAAATCTGTTCTGGTTTTAGTTTAGTCTAGTACGATAATAAATTTACTAACATTTAAGTATATAAGGCTTCGTGATTTACCATATTAACATTATAACGTGTTGCTAAGGCTCGTATTTCGTTTCATAAATACCAAATTATAGCGTACAGTAATAGGCTTTTGGAGTTCAGACACGAAGCCTTTTGAACTATCACGACAAAGGAAAGAAGGTTTGGAAAGGGATCGTGAAGTTTTAGGGTGGTAGGACTCTTCGTAGTTTGACCCTGTTGACAGCACTGACACACCTATGTCTGTCACAGCAGTGTTATGATGGAATTAGCTTAGAAGGGCATAGTTAGGGAACATATATAAGAGGTTTCAAGTTATTTTTTATTATAAAATTGAATTAGGAAACGAGTCTATAGTTTACCTGTTGGTACGTGATCTCTGCCTCTCATAACCAATGCCAAAAAGAACTGGGTAGAACCCCAGTTCTACCTAAAGTCAATTACAGATGCGACTTTACGACTTCTGAAGACTAAGATGATTGCCACATCTATATAAATAATTCCGTCATGGGGTACGGTAGACTTGATTGAAACCGTACCTAAATAATAAAACATAAAAAAATATTGATTTCTAGTCGACAACATATAGACACTTGGATGCCATCTTGAATTCCTTAAAGCCGATTCACCTAATAATAGGATAAACTGCCATCTAGCGGCGTTATTTACCTTACATCGTTTTGATATTTTATACTAGATGGCGTTACAAAATTTTACCTCGCATATCTGCATCACATTGCCGCGCTGTTGAGAACGTGTGTAGGTTTGTATAAATATTCTCAGAATTTGAATTTGGATGTCGCTAGGACTGGGACCAGTATATTAAACTGTAAACTAGCTACTACAAGTGGTGGCGTTTAGCGAACTGGCAGCATTCACGAGTATCTGCTTCTAAGTCTAAGGTGTAAGGTGTAATTTCCCCGGTCAAACCATGTTGGTTTCACTAATTTGCAAATCACACCTCGGCAGAAGAGGTTGACTACAGATATCCATGGGCGATGGCTACTTGACATTAGGTGGACTGCGATCTTGTGTATTACTCCTATACTATAAAGTAAGTAAAAAAAAGAAAATGTAAAATAATATTACCGGCAAAAGTTTAAGGGGCAAGGTAAGGACTAAAACGTAATGCACATGACAACAATAAAAGATAAAACCAATTATACCGGAGACCTAAATGAAACAAAAAACCACTTTCCTATGCTCTATGCTCTAGATAACTGCAAGTAAAGAAAAAAAAACCAGGAACCCTGTGTAGGACACTGCGCTTTAATTGACCTACACCCGCTCAGCCGTTACACATGCTTGTGTTCTTTATTGCTCACAAGTGGTTTAGTGGGAGTATCAGAATACTTTTGTATATCCCGTGATATGCAAGATTGTAAGCAAAATTACATCTTTACTAATATTATAAAGCTGCAGAGTTTGTTTATTTGATTGAACGCGCTAATCTCAGGAATTACTGGTTCGAATTGAAAAAAAAGTGTGTATCAGCTCCGACGCACGACTGGAGTGTACTCATTAAGTACGATTGTCTAAACAGGCGCAGTAAAATTAAATTTAAATAAGTTTCAATTGTTGTAAACAGCGCCATTTATGCGACAGATGAAAAAGGGAAAGGTGCGCACCAAAAACGTAACGAGGTTATTCGATCACTAGATTTTACTCCTCATATTTTTTACATACCGGACATAATATGAAGATCGATTCTTAAGGAGTAAACTCCAAAAATATTATTGAGAAAGGCCACAGGCTATATAACATCATGTTGTCTGTTTATGTTCTTCTTATGTAGTAGCGTGTGAAACCGCGGGGCACAGCTAGTAAAGTATATTCCGAAACGTATGACTTATAGAATCACATCAAAACACCCGATGTAAAAAATTATCGCCGTAGAGAAATAAAAAAACAACGTGTAAATAAAATATTTTATGAATCAATTAATTTGCAAGGTGTACGCGCCTATTTCTGCTGCAGTTCTTGTGTTTCGGTGGAAGGATGTGGTTAGCCGTCTCACTTTATACTTGACTTGAATAGAACATAGAACTGGGGTTCTATCTGATATTGCATACAGATGTCTATGGGCAGCAGTCAACACTAACCATCAGGTCGACTGCATGCTCGTTTGCTACTTCAAAAATATAAGATGGGATTAGAGTCGATCTCTCATACAATTTTTACTCACTGCACAACCTATATTTACTCGAGACCACTGCAATGATTAATAATATTAATAATTAAAAAAAACCGGTTATAAACTTCATTGTTGGAACGACTTTTTTATGACATTATACGTTGTAATCGAATACCGTCTAGCATTTTGTAGTGCATAGTAGATAATTAATATTTAAAATCGGTCACAGGTTTGTTGCTACACCAAAGGACCAAGTTATACACTCACTTCCATTGTAGCCATATCTTACACTGCAGACCAGAATTAATCAGCTTACAACACTAAGTCAAACGATTCCAAACTACATGTTTGCATCCATTGCCAATTACTCAGTCATCTGAAGCGCGCTGCTCAAGACGTAAGCGGTAATGTAATTAAAACAGTTTTCCCGAACACTCCAACTGAATTTTGTGTCGCAACTCTTGTTAGAGCTTGAACGTCTAGTTCCAACTTCTCAGTATGGAATCTGTTAAGTGGATGCTCTCAGGAATAAGTCCGTTGAAGTGCACTCGAATTAATTCAGTATCTTTTAGAATGATTTAACAAAAGATAGAAGTTAGTAGTACGGAACGGATTCCGAATTTAAATTAGTTTATTTTGGTGTAATTATTCAAATTTCAGTGTAAAGTTATACTTATAGTATACTATTTCAGGTTTTCGGGTGTTAAGTATACAATTCTTACTGAAATTAAAGATATTGTTATATCTCAGTGTAAAATTATCTATATCAGAAAGATATAGATAAATTATTTTTAAATTGTTTCACTAATTTTCACATATTTTGTCAACTATCAAATTATTAGCACTTTTCCAAGATAAAAAAAAAGAAAGAAAAACATTTAAAAAATATTTTATGGATATTAGTTTCATCAAATCCATCCGTTTACAATGGTGAATATACAAAAATGCATGGAAACAAAAAATGCACCGAAAAAAGAAACCGGCTGGATATTAATTTCTTCGAACGGCGGAACATGGTAAAAAACCTTGAGTGTTTGAGTACATGATTTGTACAAGAATATAAAATCTAGCCAACATACAAAAATATAAAAAAGCGTTTAGATTTAGTTTGCACACAGAATCTTCTAAATAGTCAATATAGTTCATATGTATATTCAAAGTATAGACCTAGTAATATTACAATTTTATTCTAGTATAGAAAATCTTAGTAATTTCCAGCATCATTTCAGTATGTTAACCAGTAAAGTGGACGCTCAGCGACGCGTCCTGGCTAACAAATAAGTACATTGAAATGCACAAGTGCTTCACTAAGCTCTTGAGTACATCACCTCACTAGTTACACGAACTCGTAGTTAGTAACGAGTTCTTTGCATTAATGAAGAATATCTTCCATAGCATGTTATGAAATATATTTTTTTTAATTGAAAATTGAAGTTGAAAGCAGTATGCAGTTCACCTTATGGTATGTAGTTCATGCCGCTCACGACTATCTCTAAAAATCTTTACATAGAACATCCATTTGAAGTCAATCACATAAGCAACTCCTGAGGACTATGAAGGTCGACTTATTGTACGTGAGCCGGTACACTCTTCACCTCAAGAACAGCGTTACGCTAAAAATAAGTGTGGCGGTGGTACCTCCACGATCAAACCATACGCCCGCTCATTTTTGCGACGAATGTGCAAGATATATACTATATCCTACTTAGGTATTCCCGGGGCGTTGTGGTGTTGTAAATGTCCATAGGCGACGATGACTACTTTCCATCAGGTAGCCCGTTAGTTTGAAGTATAAAAATCATTTTATATCAGAAATGAGTATCAACTCATTCTACCACCTGCTACCTTGCCGTATCTTCCCATATGTATATTATTAAGCCCAAATTAGATTGAAGTTCAACCCGAGATCGGTTACAGATGTGTTGTAAAAATTAGGATTAAATAGGAGAGCTACAAAACATTCGATTCAAGAATAATTTGCTTCGTGCTGCAACCGTCAGCGTTGAGCGTTAAAATAAATATATTACTTCTGTGGACGAATAATACACAATACAAAATTACCTACTTATTTAATAGCAGACCTAGAGATAAAAATATCAAAGCTTTTCGTTTTTATCTTCTTAAGAAATTAGTTTATAATCATAAAAATATATAAAACGGTTAAAAACTATGGTGTACTTAGAATACCAAGTTTTCTTAAAAATTATGAATTTTGGAATTTATAAGAGTGAGTGGGACATATAAAGCCATGAAATGTCTCTGAAAATTATAACAAAATTTTGTAGGATTCTCTCAATGCTGACACTTACGCGAATGGTTTGTAGCCCTCGGACAAGAGGTCAATACTTATATCAACGTACTCTCATTGTTACAAGAATATGATGTTTATTTTCTCGGGGAACAGTATTTAACAGTACTAAGCCGGGATGAAACATCTGACGCACATTTTGTTTTGTCTACAAATGTATAGACGCTTACCTTCCATTCCGAGAAATAATTCGTGAGTCTCTTACATGCAGTTAGGCGTTATTGCTTATAAGCGAAACCCACCCCTATACCCTGGGGATAGCAGAGGTTGTGCCATGAGGTGTTTTTGCTGAAAATCAAGTTGATTTCGTGATCTGCGGAGCGTGTCATGATTTATTCAGGAGGTCGAAGGGTGAACGGACTTACGAGCATTTGTTAGGATAAATGTTTGGGCGAATGTGTGAAAAAGTGTGATGACCTTGCGTCGGTAGATTAATGGTTTGTCTTCGTACGGTCTACCGAGGTTTTGATGCGACCTGGATTCAGGCTAATGGGCCTTCATATATAGTTAGGAATTGAATACGTTAGCAAGTCTATAGGGAAATTTGGATTCATTTCAATTTATTTTTATAACATTCATATGAAAACCTTTTTTATTTCATATTTAATCAAATTTCCGGCACCGAAGCGTTTTGTAATCAAAAATTATTTATTGAAATTCCTTTCCTCATTTATTGAAATAAATTTCGGATACCACCATGCCTTTTTAGCCTTGTGTAAAATTATATTTTTCAAGTTAACACGTTACTAAAGCTAATAAGCGATATGTACTACTGACTGTACTACTGACAACTCTTCAAAATATAATTAATCGATTTTGTAAGCCGTTTGCATATACTAAGGATAAATTTATGCCAAATAAGTCTCATTCAGGTAAATCTCAGGCAAGATACTGGAGCAAGCTATAATTTCCACGTAAAAAACAAATTGAGTAACAAAAGGCCTCTACAAAGTAAACTCATTTCATTTTATTTCATATGCTTGTTTCCATTGTTCCAGTCGTCACGTATCACCAATGCTAGTGGAGACGCGTGCGAGCGACGAGATCCATGTCAGCACGGCGGGGTCTGCATCAGCACGGACGATGGACCGGTTTGCGAGTGCCGTGACGGGGACTACGAGGGCGCCTTCTGTGAACGAGGTAAGCAGTAGATAACATAAAAATAGGTTTAAAGGTGCTAGGACAAGTATAGTTCGACCGGGGAGGTAATATTGCAACAAACAAAACTGCCTCTTACTACCACGAAGGAAAGGGAAAGGGGAAGGGATAGGATTAATACTTTTAAGAAAAAAAGTATAAACGCTTCTTGAATGAACGACATCATAAAATTACACTGAATTTATAGACGCCCTTTCAAATATTATCTTTAATACTGAAAAAGTTGTTCTTTAGTACTTATCACTTTCAAATAATATTGTTTAAATTATTACACCCATTAAAATGTCTATTTACTTAGATTGTTTACCGACCGTTTAACAATAACGACTCCTGATATACTTTTAAACTTAAATATAAGGGTTAAACTTTATTGGCTACTGGTAAGCACACTAATACTCCAAAACCGCTTTTAAGTAGACGTCTTGCGTTTTTCCATTACCGGCGCCCGGACTAGCATAATCGCTTCAAATCCGGTAATATTTGAGCACGCGATCGGTCAATGGCAAGATTTTCAAAAGGTCGACAGAATTTGAGAACCTTTTCATGTTTTTTTTGCAAGTTTTCCGTGTGATTTAACATTGGTTTGAGTGTTTTATGTGGTCTGTGGCGTTAAATTTACCAGGTGGTAGAACCAATGTAATTCAACCGAGAAGGTACCATCGCTATACCTATTCCTAGTTTAAAACAGGTTTTGCGTATCAGTGGAATGGTGTGGTTTCTGGTTCACATATATATGAGGCGACCATCATAGTCCTTAAGAGTATTAACGCATCTGTGTTCACTTCAAATAGAACATGTGACTTCTGTTACTTCCGATAGAACCTTTGTTCTGTACGCAGTTGCTTACAGATGTGGCAATGGGCGGCAATCACCACTTACCATCGGGTCAACTTCACCCTCGTTTGCTACATCAATCAGATAAATAAAAAAGATTAACTTCTAAAGGTAAAATTGGAAATTGTTATTTTATATTTTAGGTAGACTAAGCGGGTGAAACCGCGGGGAACAGCTTATAAAATATATATTTCTTATCAATGTCTCCTTTCAACGTTATTTAATCCAGCGTAATGGCTAAACTTCACTTAGCCGCTAAAAACTAAACGAGCCATTTATAACGGCAGTAATGATCAAACTTTTGTAAACTGTGCTTATAATGGAACACTTTAGAAAGCTGTTTAAAGGCAGATAAAGCACATTGCGCTATCTATATCAATTTTGTACACTTCTTAAGTGGCATTCAATTATTAACTAAATGACATATTTACTTATAGCGGGAGATGAAAAGAACTTAAGTAAGGCAGATGTTAATGGCCATTACCATTTGTTTTATGTTCACGGAATAGAGGTCGCCACTGTGCTAACTGTAATTACTGTAAGTACTATTGCTCTCACTAATTGTTAAAATTCGACGCCAAGTAAGATGTATTGAAATTTCGATATTTCCATAAGAAGTATTGATTTTTAGCCTCCGATGCAAAAAGAGGGGTTTTATAAGTTTGACCGCTAGTTGTGTCTGTCTGTGTCGCCACAGCTCCCGAACACGCATAAGCGAGTTTTTAGACTATGGCTCTTAAACATGTTTTATCAAAGTTGGTTCAGAAATTTACTAGGTATCGAAGATAAAAGTGAGGGTAAAAATTTAATGTAGAAAAATATATCCAAGTGGGGTATGAAATGAAATGACGTGTAACTTACAATTAGACATGTTTTATTCGATTTTATATTTATCGCTTTGATTTTTATTGATTTTATATTTTATATTTATTGTTTTCATTCAAAAGAGATTGATATTTTTATCTTTTATAAAATCTTTATTTGTGTATTACGACACCTTATTAAGATAGTTTAGGGTCTACGGTTACGTAGTGTTCATCGTAGGTCTACGGCGTAGCTCCGTTTTAAAACTCGGGATGTATGTAGGACGTGTGCGGCGATGTTACTTCCGGAGTTAAATCCGTCGAATATTACCAACTTTATCGCAACCCTTTTCTATAGAAATTTCTATATTCTAGGAATAAGCGGAATATTTAAAGAACGTTCAGGTATTTCTTGTTTTCATGATTAATTTAGTGTTCACGTAGATTACTCGCGCAATGATGCACTACTATGTATATCTTTACATATTATATGAGTACTAAAGGCAATAAGCACTTTTTAAATTCGTTAACATTGTTTTTTTTATAGTATGGAAGTAGCAAATGAGCCTGCATCTCACCTGATGGTAAGTGGCTACTGTCGAACATGGACATCTGTAATCAACCCTAGGTAAGATCAAAGTCTCACCTAAGGTTAGCCGCAGATGCGTTTTACCCCTGAGGACTAAGATGGAATGCCTCGGAAAAGTATGTCTCCCTAACCCCCTTCAGACCAGAAAACAACAGTGCATAACACTGCTGTTATTAGGCAGAAATAGGTGTGGCGGTGGTGCTTCCGGAGTCGAACCACAAGGAGTTGTATCACCTTCAAAGGTTTATAAGGTAGGTTCATTAGTAATGGTGGATTTGAATACATCAAAAATCAAGTTGGTTCAAAATGGAAAATTCAAATTGAGCACATGAATCGTTTAAGCCATAGCCTATCTTCTAAGTGCGTATCAGTTGACTTTATGTACTCTGAGAATTGTTTTTAACAGCGTTGTTACTACTAAGGAATACTCCTTAATATAATATTCCTTACTTTAATTTTTTTCAGTTTTTTTTTACAAACCCAATTTCAAAAAATACGAGTTGCGTATCTGGGCTTAGAACTTGGGGTTCACCCAAGCGTGAGAGGTCGAATTCTAAAACTACTAACGTGAAGTGAAGTGAATATGTATTTACATAAGATGCGTGAATAACGTCTTTGTTTTGAATAGCACCACTCATTCTCTTTCCATGAATGTCGTAGAAGGCTTTTAAAGGACAAAATTCAGGAGATGGGTAACAGCGTATTCCTGTGTAACATCAGCGCCCACCGGTCAACCATTGGCAAAAACCCTTATTAACCCATCAATCAGGTCATCATCATTTGAGGGCCAACTCTGAATGTAGACCTTCATTATGTGAAACTCAAAAGACTGATGAATAGATGAAATATAATAATATTTCAATGTTTTGCCAGTACGTAATACGTTTGGTATCTGTGGATGTGAATAGAGCTTAAAGCTTAAAATTAATGGGCGGCGTGTACTGAAATAAAACGTTCTACTAATTGCTCTACGTGTCTGTTTAAAGGGAGGGTAATGGACCGAGTGATACGGGATAAATGTGCGGAAATAATGATTTAATATGTATGCCATTAGTAATTTAATTGTAACGAGAGTCGGAGTTACGAGAATAACTTTGTCGTGTTTATGTTACGTTGTCTAAAAGCCCTAACGATATACTTATCGTTAATTGGTGCTAAGTTTTCTACATACGTCACGGGTAGCCAACTATGTCGTACCCGAGAACGATCTATCATTAGACTCTACTAATTAGACTATGATATCGACCCATTACTGTCCCACTGCTGGGCACTAGACTTATTTCAGATTGAGTGAGTTTCAGGCCATAGAGTCTGACGAGTTGTCCAAGTGCGACTTAATAGACCTATTATACTCTATGCGAACTATCAATTGAAAATTATATGCAGCTTTCCTATTAAAATCTTCGTATAATTATTTATATTTTATTAGTTGTGCTCCGCAACTTTACCGGCATTTAAAAAATGTTATATACTTTTAAATTGTTATAACTTTTGATAGAGTTGATAGATTTGATAGATAAAATACAGACAAAAAGTTAGCTCAAGATATGGAGTATAAATATATTTTCAAAAAAAAAATCAGGATTAAACTCAGTACTTTACCTGCCAATTCAAGAACACAGCCGAACAGACAGACATTAAAAAAATATAGAAATTGCAAATTCCATTTTTTCTTAAGTAAGCGTATGGATACTATTTGTATTTTATGCAGAAATATAAAAATAAGCAATTGTTTTGAATTTACGTAACCTTCTAGGTGTTTTGACTTAGATTACAACTCGACAAAGCCGCGGTCAAGGACGCAGCTACGTTTTCCACGATCGATATAATTATGTCGTGTACAATTTTATTGTGTAATCGAAATTATCATTATATTGCCTTCACTCACGACATCGCTCGTATAAACCACCTTTAAAGCCTACTTCCTCCATTACCCAAGTAATTAGTTTATTATTGCTCCCAATAAAGTTTTCAACGTTCTCAAGGTGTAGTTAGTTCGGTGCAACCATTTTTAAAATCATAGATAAAAATACACATAGATAGATATGTTTTAGAATTTTATTGACTACTATTTTTTTTAAGTTGATGTAGCAAGCGACCATGTAAACTACATGCTGGTTTATTACTGTTACCTTGATGGTAAATGGTATTTGGCACCCCTGGATATTTGTAACCAACTCTAAATGTTACATAGATTCTGTCTGAAATCAATCACAGTTGCATTGTTTCTTCAGAGGATTGCGATGGTCGTCTCGTCTTTAGGTCAGTCGGTCAAACGTATTCACATTTAAAGTTCAATTTTCAACAAAATCTAGAAGGATGAAACGAGCTTGTAGTCCAAATTTCTTAGCTTGCTGCTGCTATTTCTAAGGATTTAGCCGGGATGTCCAGTATTAATATTTTTCCTTAACCATACACTCCAAATCAGAATACCTTGACAAATGGATAACATCTTTCCTTTTTGGGATATCGGTTAAACATTATTGTAACTAGGCGGAAATACATGGGGTGTTGAGGCTTACGGAGTGTAAGAAGAAAGGCAGATATTTGTTTTTAAATGACTAAACACGCTTCCTTTTTCATGAAGGACGGGGTTGTTCCCATGGCTCTGCCTGCTTCGGTCAGGTCTATAGCGGTAGCGAGTATCAAATGTGGTAATCTAGGTCATAAACTATCTGTGTGCTTAATTTTACACACACACATACATCACAAATTTTCGCTTTTACAATATTAGTATTATTTTTTTTTTAAAACAATTTGACAGCGGCTCTGACACTGTAGACACGCACGCTTTCTACACTCATAGCCCCACAATAGGATTTTCTCCTGTGTCGTGGGTGCCATGGACACACAAAGACGAATACACAAACACCCAGAACAGAAACCTAAACTCATCATCATCATCATTCAGATGTCTGTCTGGCTGGGGATCGAACCCGGGACCCACTGCGTGTCAGACCGGTATGGTGACCGCTCCGCCACGCGAGTCGTCCAGTATCATTAGTGTCTTCACATTAGCAATTAAAAGTAAATAGAAATAGCTACCATTTTGGATTATACTTTTTAAAGAACCATATTGTAAATATTATACTTAACTATTGATGACCCAGCGTAGACCTTGACATTTACTTTACTCAAGGAAATGTAAGTATTGCACAGAAGTGCTCTTGGAACTTGAAAATAGTCCACATTTGTTTTGTTTGTTTGTTCGTGCTCATTTCGGGACTGAATCTGTATAAATACATCTTTCACAGAAATATGGAAATTATGATGTTATAAAATTACAAAAATAGCTAAAGATTTGGTAAAGGAAGTATGTGCGAAATATTATGTAATGCATAATATTTCGCACATACTTCCTTTACCAATGTGAATAGTCAGGTTAATAAATAATAGT
>MOOZ01000235.1:234358-253711 GCA_002930495.1 Cecropterus lyciades | reverse complement strand
ATAAGGGCGGCAAATATAATATGGAGGGGGGGAATATGATATTAATATCTTCAAGACCACTTTTTTGGCAACAAACTCAAAAGATTATTTAAATGTTGTTGTTGTTATTACTTTTCACAGGGCGGCAAAAATAATTTGCCTAGCCTAGTGGCGGCAAATGTGTAAATCCGCCAGTGTCTACCACTAATCTATCTTTTCTTGCATCAGCAGCTATCTTTTACTTTCGGTATTTTATAACTGCTGACGATGATGTGAGATTATGTTTTATCTAATTTGATCTATGCTTTGGTTGGATCTTTGACGATACTTGCTTTACAAGCTTGGAACTATGTAGGTCAGATAAAAAAATCAAAACTTCGTCTTCGTCTGAGTAGTTGACGTTATATGCAGATATACCAACGAATTACTGGTAGGTAAACCTCGAAAGGGGACAAATAGTCCTCTTTCGAGGTTTATGTTTATAGTAGTATATTGTAATGTATTGAGTTTGTCCTCATTTAGACTGAGTCGTGTCGTCAGGTCGTGACAACGATAAGTCACGACCCGACGTCCAACGTCGTGTGACTTTGTACCGTATAATACTGATTGATTTATAAGATGCTGAAATTGGAATATTTTCAAACGGGTGCTCCGAATTGAATGGTGTAATGGACAACAGTTCCGCACCGACCAATTAACCTTTACCCACTTTTCACTCAAAGCACACAATTGGTGTTAATTAAAAGTAAAATATTGTTTTGAAGAGCTTGTTAGAAGGTTTGAAGGTATACTTTCATTTCGATTATTAATTTTTAAAAGGTAATGAATTAATCATTGCCTTGTTATTATTTTTTTTTTTAACTCTAGCTTCTTATTCCTAACGGTTTTATTTCCTATCTCAAATTTATAATTATAAAAAATTTAAATTATCTTCCGCAGCATCAAGTTGTAAAATATAAACACATATAGTCCGTCTATCGTCCATCAAAAACGTCCATCACAAACTATTGTAAAATTTTATTCAAATCAGTTTAACGGTGGTAGTTTTTTCTCACTGATATTGCATGACAGAGTACATAAAACAAAATTTGTATATATTTTTTCCTTATTATGAAAGAGTTACTTTATTTATTTGGTCTCAAGAATTTCTATTTACAACAGCTTGTATACTGTTGCTATAATACAACAACACAGAATTGCTTGCCAATATCTGAATAATTAATTTAAATGTTGTTCAAAACAAATTAAATTATAAAGGTGCCTATTAGTTCTGTTAAAATAGACCCTGGTAACAAACCACGTGTAAAATTGATACCCAGGTAAAAATAAGTCTACGAAGCGTTTAAAATTCTCTGTGAGGTTTTTAAAAATGCCATCCGTTCTCAATCCGAATGAAATGTCATGGCACGGTGCACGCTACTCTAAAATTGAATTTCCAATTAAACGGGAGTACGGACGTGGTCGCTGAAAAAAATGGAAAGGTCAGATACAATGAAATTAGAAATGGAAAGTACTGGGTTTGTTACAAATGAAAAGGGCTCCACACATGCCTATTACAATTAAAATGATATTAGAATATTAAAATCGGTCATAAAAAGGAACCCAAATAACTTTTTTGTTAGCGAAGTAAAAAAAATCTTTTTTATTTCTAATTTATAGAAACTCAACCAATATTTGTAATTATATATTTTATAATAATATATGAAGTTATCGTTTCAAATAAATAATTTATATGGAGCTTATTTCTTATCTTCGATACTATCTGTTACAATTTATCAGCTTTATGGGAAATTTTTGATTTTTCACTTTTTAAAATTGTTACACAAAGGTTTAATGTCATTATTATAAAAAGTTATTGAAACCAATTTCCGTGACAAATAATGAAGTAAAGAAAATATTAATTGTAAAACCATTTTAAAATTCTGTGTAAAGAATTTAAAAAATGACAGTTTGTTCCCCATTCGACTGGAATGTCACGTCACGGTGCGCGCTGTTCTGAAATCGAATTTCCAATTAAACGGATGCGGTTGGTGAGTGGAAAAATGGTAAGGTCACAACGTAAAATAAGAAATGTCAATCACATTTCTTATCCCAGAAACGGATAGCATTATAACAAAAAAGTGTGTGATTACAGAAGGATACTAATAAGACAAATACAGGAAGATGTAAGGATGCTATTGAACAATTGTTCATAGAAGGGGATATTAATAAAACAAAAATAGAGGGATGTAATGATGCTACTGATATACTGATAAATATATTATAAAGTGCAGGTATAAATTTGATGCATAGAGGCATTAAAACGATACGAAAGGCCCGTAACCAATTGAAAGTCCAACTATAGCGGGCATGTTTCACAATTAGACCCAGTTATGCCAAAATGTTCCAACCCACAAATTGTCAAATAATTCATATTTGACCATTTTCATATTAACACCAATTAATAAATGAAAATGAATTTATACAGAATCTACATTTATGTATACCCAAGATCTATAGCAAAGGCACAAACTGGTAATAATATTAAATGAATACAGAAAGTTGAACCATGAGTAAAGTGAAATCTAGCTGTGAACACCATCTTCTCGAAATCAATTTTATGCATTTGGTACATTTTGGTATAACTCGGACCAATTGACTTGAGTCGATGCATAGACAGATAAATCAGTTGTAACACAACAACTGGATTAAATTATACCTTATTAAGGCAGTGAACTTATACAAACAACTGTGATAAGAAAAATCGTAAATATGAACGTAATTCAAACAGAGCTTAAAGCATTAACAAATAATCACTACACCGATAACAAAATCGGACTGGAAACTCGAATCGCTTATGAACGAGCAAATAATTGCAAAAGCACAATAGCGAGCGTACCAGAACGCTCTGTGTAACGGCACTTCACGAAGTATGCGGAACTTCCACCAGGAAACTGGAAGCCATTAATCAGTTCACTTCTTTCACGTGTCGGCCAAGTTTAAACGATTAAAGTGTTCGCTATTTTGAACTGACGCAATTTGCCAATAATTGGTTCATGGGAAGTCATTACCACAGTATTTGTTAGTAGTGTACGCTTTTGCACTCGTACTTTGGCCTTTTATAGGAATTCCAGACTTACGAATCTGATTTTTCAAAATCATGTATAAGTTTTCAAAAATCCAATTAATCCCTATTGAGTCAGTGAAATGGCTTATGAATTACACTCTCCTGAAAAGTTCCGATGACGATAAGTATTTTCGATAAATAGGATTTTAAATAATTTGCAATTAGTTCAATTGTGGCAAGGGATCATGTTTTTACATCAAGTGGTTGGACTGGACATTTTCATCTATATGGAATAGGTATAAAAAACTTTGAAAGGACCATACACTATTTTATAAAAATACACAAATTATTACATACCTTCAATCGATTTCATTCAATTTCAAGACTTATAATTAAGATTGCATACACTTTTACCTGACATAATAAGCTTCGATATTTCCACAAACTTTTGCAATTTATCATAGAAACCTGCACAATTTCTTCTGCTTGGGATCTTATTAAAGTTGAATATTAAATTCTAGTTCAGAAGAATATAGTTCACAACATTCGGTATATTCCACGCTTTGTCAAAGTTAGATCTAGTTATGAAGTTCGCTAAACGCGGATGTGAGGAACATGCGGATGTGAAACTTGAATACCGCATTCGGTGGATCCGTTTCGAGTAGTTGTGAGTTTTGAAAAATTGTGAATGGTTTTTAATATTTATGATTCCTTTGTATACTTGTGGTAAGTTTTTTATGCATTAGACGGGCATGTCGCATAAAAATTTATGAATAGCAACTTTAAGTTGTAAGGTTGCAAATCGATTATAAATTTGTACTAGGTATAGATGCCATGAAAATCAAGTGCTGTGATAAATAATTGGCCGGCAATATTTTCATCAACTCCCATTGCTGGAATGGGCTACTTTCTAGCTAGGAAAGCCAGGGATGGCCAAGAACTTATACACCAACGCTGCTCTAATGAGTGAAGACAGAAATGTATAACATTCTGAAGTTAATAATATCTTACATTGTTAATATGTTTTGATTTATTCAATATTGTTAACATGTTTTGTTTTTAAATTAGTAGTATTTCCATAAAAAGTAAAAAATGTATTCTTTGTTTCTTAATGAGCATCATAATTCATAGTTCTATTCAAACAACAATCGAAAGCACAACTGTGCTTTACTGGGCCCTCGGGCATTCACGTGCAGTTAGTGCCGCTGTTCCGGTTCAAACCGGTTTGCAGCGGCTTGTAATAGTTAGAGCCAGTTTACGTCGATTTGTGGCTGCGTAAATGCTTTGTCCTTTTTATAGATATTGATCATTTATTTCTTGAAAGTAATTGCATTTAGGTTCTTTATGAAAAAATATGTCTGTCTAGTTATGATTTTAAACTTATTTGACCCCAAGCGATCTTACGTATAGTATAGATTTAACTCATTTATTACAAAAAAATATTGAATTCAATTAAATTTAAAAATAATAATTTATTATTAACCCCTACGTACGACTGAAACAAAAAAAACTCATAATCAACGATAAATATATCTATCAGCCACTGCTGGACATAGGCCTTCCCTAATCGGCGCCACTCCGACCGGTCCTGAGTCATCTGAATCCAGCGGTTACCGCCGTCTACTTCAGGTCATCAGTTCACCTAGTCGGAGGGCAGCCTACCCACCTTTTGCCCAGACGTGGTTTCCTTTCAAGGATTCTTCTACCCCATCGGTTATCTGCCCTACGAATGATGTGGCCTGCTCATTGCCACCTCAGCTTACTAATTCTGAGAGCTATGTCGGTAATTTTCGTTCACCTGCGGATTTCATGATTACGGATTCTGTCGCGTAGGGAAATATCAAGTATAGCTCTCTCCATAGCTCGACTTTGAGCTTATGTATGAGAAAAATGTATAGACTATAATAAACTTCTCAGTTTACCCAGAAATCAATCAATTACAAGCCACAGACGAGGGTTTAATAGCACATCAAAGGCTCGCAAACGCTCCCAAAAGAGAACCTTTTCAAGTTACGTGAACATGTCGCGGAAATATTTAAATAGGGCCAATATACATAACGAAATTGATTGATCCCTTATTCATCTGCGACAACCCTGGTCTTTCCGTGAAAGGTACCACTCTGCACAACACGGAACAACGAACATTGTACCCTCGGAAAATACCTCAGATATGAAGGCAGAAGGGTCAAAATAGTACATATAGGATTTTGTTTTTTTGGAAAATTCTGATAGGGATAAGTTTCATTTTTCACCAACCATTACTTACTTTTTTAAATTGGTAATACGAAAATAAAAATATTTTTTGTTACCAAAGAAGCATCTTGTATGTAGAGACTATGATTTTTGTATATAGGTTACTTGCAACAATATGATAATAACAAAGGAGTTTTGTGAATTCCACAACGAAAGGGCTAAAATAAGGGTTAAACGTTTTTATGGAAGCTTAAGAGTTTTGATGCTATAAGGGTGCAATTTAGCATATCTTATTAGGTTTTATGTTTTTTCTTTTGAGATATTTATCCCATATGGGGTTAAATATTGCTATATTATATATTTGCACGTAAAAAGTCACGGGCAAATCCTACTACTTTATATCAAAATACAACAAGCTATAAGATCACAGCCCCGACACAACACAATCCGTATACTCATGTTCTCGAAAAACACTCCTCAGCCGAAGTACAAGTGGAATAATAAATACAACTGATACACTTGTATTATGTCAAACATTCGTAAAATATTCTGTTCAACAAACATTTTTCATATCAAACGATACTGATAAATCTGTACCAAAATTTGCAAATAAAAATATGTACACGAGGACACAGTACGAAAACTCGTTCAAATTAAAATGAGATTCAACCCGGTTAGAATAAACCGCCCCACTGAATTTGCATACACTGTGGCGCCGAAATTGAGTCTCCGTCCCCGGAAACCAATATGGTTAGTTAAAGAGACTCCCTTCATTTATTGATACTTTATTATCTTTATTGATACATATGTACGAAATAGATTATGTGAAGGAGACCAGTAATACTCGTACATTAATATTATTTTCTAGTATTCTACTGAAGGTTTCATTTGCGTAAGCATTCATACTATCTTACTCATATAGGGACATATGTTTGTTAACGTTTGTAACGTATATCCCTTTGCTGGGCATATGTTCTTTTTATGTTTTTAGGGTAGTATAACCTTTTGTGGTTTGGACCCGGAAACACCACTGCCACATCTATTTATGCCTAAAAACAACAGTGTTAAGCGCTGCTGTGTTTTACTCTGAAGGGTGGTGTTAGGGAGTCATACTTATCCGAAACGTTCAGAGTTAGTCTTCAGGAGCAGCAACGCATCTGCGGACAGACTCAGTTAAGACTGATCTTACCTGAGGCTGATTACGGATGTCCATGGGTGGTAGGAGCCATTTACCATCAGGTGTACTGCAATATCGTTTGTTACTTCAGTGTTATAAAAAACTGGCATTACCTCTTCATAGTACACTAATCTGCTCCAGTGGTCATAAAAATCTACACCTGAATATAATTTAATTATTTTGGCTGTAGTTTAAGACTATTAATTTAGATAAGGTTGGTTAAGTTGGACCTCAGACTGATCCGTCTATCAAGATTAAATAGATGATGAAAACACGTACATAAGTCTTTAATAAATTTCAATTACTGCAACGCAGTTGTACATTTATTTTCATAAAGTTCTGTCCCTAATAAATTAACAAGTAAGGACAACCTAGATCTCTGAACAAAATATTTCTGTCGGCGACCTTTATTACTTCACATAAATTACTACTTATTGGACATAAGTATCTAAATCCGTATTAAGTTTATCGTCAATGTATTACATATAGTGTGTTGTTGTCATATTGGTATTTCACATCACATGGTTTTGTATAGAGACGGGCGTTGATAAGTGCTTTGCAGGCCTACTTTGTTGCCATCCATTAGTGTGGGGTCTTATGTCAATATGTTTAAAGTATGCTTAGCCTCATCAATCAATCTTTTGTGAAGAATAAACAGTATCCGAAAACATTTTAGTATAATCTAATTTCTCCTATAAATATTTTGAAATTTTGTAAATTTGACTTTGATATTTTATTTACTTCGTTGGCACGAGAAGGCGCCATTTTTCCCGGTTTTGTGCTATTTTTCTTGCTAGTTGTGCAGTCCTAGCTCCCAGAGATCCTACGCGGATTCATTTCACAAGTCCGAGCCAGCGGAGACTGCTTCATTTAGTTTCCGTTATGATGTAAGCTATCTGCTAATTTGCATCTGTCTTCTTCTACATCTTCTCAATATGTTCTTGTTGCGTTAAACCCATAATAATTTGGAGTATTGTCCTTTAGAAATTTGTTTACATCTGTCTGCGTAAGAAAGTTAAATTATTTATTTGGATATAACAAAATATGAATTAATTAATTTTTATTCCGATTAATACAATATAAAAAAATATAAACTTATATGTAAAACAAAATCATTTTAAATATAAAAAGTAGCATCCAAATTACTATCTCTAGGATGAGTTCCCAGAATGCTGGCAACAATACTCGTTGAATAGCTAAGTTACTTCGTTGGCCGAGGTATGTGCCAGCTTTCTAATCATTCGTTGACTCTATCAAACGTTTGTACAGATGCTTAAAAATAATTTATTTATACCCCATCCCATGGTCTCATGGTTTCAACGCCAAATGCCAGAAATATGAGTAATATTTAATTAAGTCTCCATATTTTTGGCAATTGCGGATTTCAGCATTGGTGGCCACGACACCGGCAGCCGAAGTAATTATTATTCTATATTATTCTGCGTAAGTGAACAAGTCTTATATCTTTGATACTCTAGTTAAATAACAGTTTATCACAGCTGTCTCAAAAATAACGGTTCATCAATACTGGTGCAGCGGCATAAAGGTCAAAATTTTATTTTTATAATATTTTACTCTCGAACAATAATGATGGTATGTACAGACTATCGGTAAATAAATCCGTGTAAAATTTGGATTCTACCTGAAGCCGATTATAGATGCGCCATTTCTTAGGAATAAAATGTTCGTCTCTTAAAATAGTTGCCGAATCATAAATTTTTGAGGCGACCATCTTAGGATTCGGGACTATCAATGGATCTGTGGTCAACTTCAGATAGAACCATTGTTCTACATGAATTTGCTTACAGATGTCCATATACAGCAATAACCACGTACCATCAGGTGGACTGCGTGCTCGTGTGCTACTTCAAACTGATAAAAAAATGTCGGTGAGCCGACATCCACACATTTCCACCGTAATGCGAGGTTCAATGTGTTCCACCAATATTACTGACAAATATTTGTCAAACTTTGTCAAATTGCTCCGTAGACCCTTAGTCGGCCAGCAATGTTCAGTCGCGTTGATATAAGTTTATTCCGAGTTTTATTACCCAAAATTGGTTATTTCGTGATTTCTCGCTCGATGTGGAGTTGTAAATTTCCATTTTATGGTTTAGTCAATTTCGTATTTGGACCGTTAAACTATAATATTGTTTTATGTTACTTATGTTTAATGTGTTATTTATTGTTTCAATTGTTTATGAGGGTATTAAAATAATATTGCCAGTAATATAAAAGCAGTTTCTTTTATCTTTTACCGTGACCAATCAGCTCTTTTTGAAGGACCTCTGTTAAAATCAGCCCCTCTTTATTTAAGTTTGATACATTACCTTTAACGATCTCTTCGTCTGGTCTTAAAGGTGGTGGACCGGTTGTGGTTCAAGTCTTATACAACCAATGTCACGTAAAGTTCTGTTCCTAATAAATTGTCAAGTAAGGGCCTTTTTACATTTTAATTTGTTACGGGTACTCACAATTTCTTCTTGCCGATATTTCGACCCAGTTACATGGATCGTGACAAAAATCGTGTTAAAAAATATTAGTCTAAAATCATTAAAAGGCCTTTTTAAATCATGAAGTCAAATACAAACAATTGTAAGTAATCGCTGCCATCTTTGGTCACCTGTGATGAACGAATATATATAAATTATAAATTAATTAATTGTATATAAATTGATCCTACATGAAATTGACACCTATGTGTGTATCTTTGGACTATCTAGGATCCCGACATCTGAATGATTAACTGTTTATTCATTACAAACTAGCGACATCCGACCACCCACAACAACCCATATCAATCATGTTAAACCTTGAACTTCAAGTACTAGTTCATAAAACGTAATGCTCATAAAAATTACTCAGTTTTTTTGTTTGCATGAAAATTTGCGAGTTTAGGCATATGTTAGAACCAAGTTTACTCATAAGGGTTTTCTTGACGTAGTTATGAGTAGGTATATCAATTATTCTGTTTTGACTTGAGACATTTTCATGAATAACTTTACTGTATACGTAATTTTGCTTTCCGCCCTTTTAACGGAGAATGTTGAACTTGATAAACATAATAAAATGTAATTTGTCGCTTGTTTATACCTTTTTAGGGTACACAAATGGTAAAAACGGGACCACTACTATTACTAAGACTCCGCAGTCCATCTGTTTGTCTGTGCGTCTAGTCGTATGTCCGTCTGCACGTCTAAGCGTCTGTCTGTCACCAGGTTGTGCTTATCACATGAATCGTGATAGTTAGGCAGTTTAAATTTTTACAGATAATGTTTTTGTGTTAACAAATACTAAAAGCAGAATAAGATAAATATTCAAGGGGGCCTCTCATACAACAAACTTGATTTACGAATACGATACGAAACCTTTACTGCGCGAATCCGACTCGCACTTGACCGGCTTTTATGAGTATTCGCAATATTTAACATTTTATGCTTATGCTTCACAGAGCAGAATTTCTTATTACAGTGTGGACGATGTCGTCACAGTCTAATCTGAGAGCCACAAAACTTTCGGTTCAACCGTTAATCAGTGTTAAGCGTTAAAAACAAATGTATGTGTTTGCTCTTTTAGGCCACGAAATTAGTGCAAATTGTAGCGAAATTTGACAAATCACTGAACGCTGACGTTTGCAGCGCTAAGTTAATGTTTTGTGGCCAACGAACGGAGCCTTAAAATATAAAATTTTAAAATAATTTTCCAAGCCAACAAAAACTCTGTTGGCAAATAAATTGAAGCATATTTCCGCAACACGACCTTCTCGACTCAACAGTGAACTATTAATTAGGCAACACGCTCGCTCAAAGGATTGAAATTATAGATTTCCACGGCACCGTTCTGCAAAACTAATGGAGCTGATTCAAATTACAGCGAGGCCGTACAAACTAAGGATTATAAGGTTAACATCATGCGACTAATATATAAGTCAAAGTGGTTTATAAAGAGGGAAAAAATAGACTTATTATACAAGACCTGCAGACACACAAGACCTCTATCGGAAGTTATTACCATTCAATTTATTAAATCTCAATATATATATATTACGTGTCACGTTGTTTGTCCGCGATGAACTCCTGAACTACTGAACAGATTCCAATCAAATTTGCATACCGTGTACTGTTTGATCCAACTTGAAAGGTATAATAACTTATATTTTATACAAATTACTTGCCACGTTGTTAGTCTGCAATAAACTCTAAACTACTAGACCGATTTCAATTCAATTTGCACACAGTATGCAATTTGATCCAACTTGAAACATAGGATAGCTTATCATCTTAATCTTCTTTGTTCTCATCTTCTCACGTTGTTTGTCCGCTATGGATTCCTAAACTGAACCGATTTAAAGAGATAATAGTATATCTTAATAAACATAAATTACGTGTCATATATGTTGGTTTATCTCGGGTTGGTTATGCAGAAAAACAATACATTTTGCTGCCAGATAATAAAGATAAATCCAATATTGTATACAATTAAAATAAACACATTCAATTTAACCAATCATAATCATTTTAATATACACTTGAAAGGTAACAAATAAAGATAGGGACACCAAGATATTTAATGATAGACCACAGATGTTTTGCCAATTTGGCATTCAAAAAGATATATATGTACATACATATATAAACACTCCTTTTGGTAGTTGGGTAATAAACTCTCACATTTAGTACTAAGAACCACACAAAAAAAAATTATAATGCCCAACGAAGTGGACACGGGTCTGCTAGTTTATGTTATATTTTTTTTAAACGCGCCTGAAACTGCAGGGCATAGCTAGTACAAAGTAAACGAAATGAACTTTAGCATTAGCATGGAAGATATATAATAGCAAAGCTTACTTTTATGCTAAACCTAAATAATTGCAACTTTTTACATATATATTATGGAAGAAGCAAACACGTCCGGCAGTCCATTTGATGGCAAGTGGCTACTACCGCCTATAGACATTTGTAATCAACCCCAGTTAAAATCAGTCTTGCCTAAGCTTAGTCACAGATGCGTCGCTACCCCAGAGAACGAAGTTGGAATGCCTCGGATAAGTATGTCTCCCTTACCACACCTTTCAGACCAGAATGCAGAGCGTATAACATTGCTATTATTAGCGAGAAATAGGTCTGGCGGGGGTGCTTCCAGAGTCGAACCATAGTGAGTTCTATCACCTTGAATCTGTTTTAAATATCTATGCACAGACCAGTGCCCACGCCTGGAACGCTACGACGCTTCTCTCAAGCGAATTGATGGCATAATAATATGACTTCAGAAAATGTAATTTATTTTACAATTACAGACAGATACTTCAACTTCGTTTACTTGCGTAGATAATTAGTTATAACAAGAGTGACGTTCATAATTATCAAAGTCATTCCTAACGTTGTTCGCCAGAAGTTCGTGTCAAAATTAATTAGGTTTCATAAAGAAAAGCTTTTGTTACTCATAATTAAAAGATAAGACAAAGAAATTTGGAATGGCTGCTTGTTTTACAATTTCTTTCGTGTCCTGTCGCGAAAAGTCAAAGTGCTCCTATATTGCTTTAACGAAATATTTTCATACAATGTGGAATTGATAGACCCATATACGGTATGAAATGAAAATGAAAAAAAAATTGTATAGGTCTACGGGTGCCCCCGTAGGACTATATTTACAAATTGTCAGTTACAATATTTTTTCTTATTCGGTGGCACTTATACCAGATACCACCTTTTAATATTAATATTAAAAGCTCAAAATTTCACAGATTTCCTTTCCGTCATCTCCAATATTTTTATGGTAGCCAAAGAGAAAAAAGTTTTTGGCCCACCTTAATTCATACATACATTGAACATCAAATAGAAGTACTAGACATTTCTCCTTTATATATAACTAAAGAGATAAGACAGATCATCTGGGTATTTGCAATACAATACATGTCGCAAGTTCATTCACGATTTTGAAGACCTCTTTCAAATTCTTTTGAAGAGCCTCGATGAAATGAAATGTCCTTATTTTGTATACGCCTCCGGGGGCACTTACAAATTGTCTGTTACGATATTTTTTCTTACACTACCACCGGATCGGAACACGACCTCAATTGAGAAGATCCGGTAAGAAACTCAACGAGTTTGTCTTTTTCGTTTGTAATCAGTTCATCAGTCTTTGTTTTGGATCAGGATTTTTAGGATCATGTAGAATAAGGGTAAGTTAGGACTTCATAATGAAACTCATTTTACGTTTTGCATGAACATATTATAAATAGAGGTAAGTGCACTCTTTGTGATTCATACCCGGAATTATCATCGCCACACCTATTTCTGCCTAATAACATCAGTGTTATGCGCTGCTGTGTTCTGGTCTGAAAGGTGTGGTAAGAGAAGGATACTTATCCGAGGCATTCCAATTTCGTTCTCAGGGGTAGCAACGCATCTGCGGCCGACCTCAGGTAAGACTAGGTAGTAAGACAGGTAGTAAGATTGTATTTGGAGTTGATTATAGATATCCATGGGCGGCAGTGGCCAATTACAATGAGGTGGACTGCATACTCGTTTGCTACTTTCGTATTATAAAAAAAAAAATATGTGGCTGATGCTGATGGCGGCGCGTGCTGTGGCAGATAAACTCTTTTTCTTTACAGTGTGTACAATACTTACGTACTTTTGAGGTACTTAGGATATTGGCCTCTTCTTATTGGTGACATTGGTTTCGAGTAGGAAACCTTCAAAACGTATTCGACGCCGTGGAAGGGATTTTTACCGCTCTAAGCCCACGGTAGCCGTCCTTGGCGTGGCGAAGAGGACTACGGCATCTCCAACGGAACGCAACCGAAGTCCTCTTAGCGAATTGCCCCTTTGAGCTCCTTCAAGTCTTTAAGATGGTTTGCGGCCACATTTATCGCCATCCTTCCCAGGTTCGCTTGGATGGTCGGTTAAAGCTCCCACTTTTGCTCATTTAGTCGCCTCTTACAACATGCATAATATGCATATTGTATAGAAATAAACATTTTGTTTGTAAAGACTCGTTTGATATCTATAGATGCAGGTCATATCAGGGATCATAAGACAGCAGACCCAAACTACATCGCTAAGGACTATATTGTTTATAAATCCAAGTTTGAAAGTTACTATTACAGTTGTTTAAAATGTTTACTTGAAAAAAGATTCCTTTGTTGCGGTATGTACCGCATGCAAAGAATTCGACTGCAGTTTACAAGAACTATTGCAGATTCATGTATGCAAATTTATTCATTACGTTTACACGATACAAGTTCTTCTGAACCGAATTATATTTTTGGAGCTTAATGGAATGCAATGTTGTTTGGTAGTTTTTAATTTTTGAATAATTTCTGATTTGTTAGGAAAATAATGGCGTGTGTTTAGGGTGCTTTAATTTCTGGAAGTTTAATACACGTAAACTCATAAGGTTATTTTTAATTTGTAAGCTTATAGCTTCAATAAGCCTTTTGCCAAGCTGTCTCTTTTAATGGATCTTTCTGTCCCTAAACTTATTATGTTTTTTTACCCTCCTGCGCCAAAAGCAATGATGGAATGGAAAACGTTCTTTAAGCGTATGTAATAAACTTTGCGCTTGCCAACAGAAAAACAAGTGAATGGGACGAAATGTTTTAGTAATAGCGATATGGATATTAAATGAAAGTTATTAAATAGAGCAATAAAATAATATACACATTAGAAGAATATGTTACTGTTTTGACGCAAGGTCGTGAAAAGCAATAAATTAAATCAATTATTATAAAAACAAAAAACCCGACTGCGTTTAATTGAAAAGAGAGAAACAAACTTGAACTATGTGCTGTTAAACTAGGTTATTTTGCTTAATTTATTTATGTAATGCTATGATAGTTATTAGCAGGACATATATGTAAAGTAACAAAATACCACGAGTAGGTCAAAGCTGCCTTTAGGTATCTAAAGAATTAGTACCAACTTAACAAAAGTGTTAGATTAGTCTAGATCCTCTGGATAATTAGAAACATAAAACAACGATACTAACCACGATTATTACAAGCTTAGTTCAACATTCCGACTTGCAAAATTAATATTGCAGTGAAATGGAGCCAAGCCAGAAGTTCCGGTCAGTTGCGGATGACAGGTTAATTAGGCTTAAGTTGAAAAGAATAGCTTTGTGTTGAAATGAGTTTTTGTACCTAAATCTACATAAGAAATAGTACAACTTTTAGATTATATAAGCGTGGGAAGGTCGTCTACCTTATATATTACCTTAAAAAAACGAACGAACGCTTTTTACACTCAGCCCCACACTAGGATTTACTCCTGTGTCGTGGGTGCCATGGACACACAAAGACGAATACACAAACACCCAGATCCAGAACAGAAATCTAAATTCATCATTCAGATTTCTATCTGGCCGGGAATCGAACCCGGGTCCTACTACCTATAGACCTACTGCGTGTCAGATCGGTATGGTGACCGCTCCACCACGTGGGTCGTCAAAAGAAAAGATGTTAGAACGAATATGGTTAGACCGGGGACGTAGTATCATACCAATTTCTAGCGTGTAACAGGTCTTGTGTTTAGTGTGGGCTGACTGACTTTGCTAAATAATTAACCTATGAGACGACAATGATTTTAGTTCTCAATCGGTTACAGGTTTTAATTTTTATAGCGTTGGTTATGGATGGCTATGAGCAGCAGTGACGACTTACCATCAGGTGGTACCATCATGTTACCTCTATATTGTTAAAAATGTGAGTCGTTTTTAATGACAAGGTGAGGATCTTTTCTGCCTCCCCATTCGCATTTACGCTGGAGGTTATGGAACTACTGTCCATTTACGGGGCAAATAGAATACAAAATTTTCTATGTTACAATTTTGAGTTTCTGAGGGAAAGAGAGTTAAGAAATACGGTACCCCAGGGATTATTATTTGTCCGAGCAGTTCTCAAGAAAGTAATAGGAACAAAAGTACGGAGAATATTCTCCATTGTATGAATGTTACAGTTTAGTCCTCACGGGAATCGACATATCTATGAAATCATTCAGGAATACATTTTTCTTCAATTTGATTTCTCACAATATGAATTCCGCGTCTTAAGGAATAGTCAGTCAGTTAGCATTATAAAACACTCCTTCCTGTAAATATAAGTATTAAAATATTGACCAATGAACTGATTAAAAAAAAAAAAACAATGAGAAATCCCGCTGATAGCCCGGTCAAAATAGACATTTAACCTTAAAATAATAACATTATAGAAAAAAATTTAAAGTCTGCATCATTCACATATCTCATAAAAACCAAGGTGATAGGTCGTAAATATGGTTTTTGCGCTTAATGGTAAGTTTTATCATAAAAATACTTGCAATAAAATTGTAGATCACGCAATTATCTATAAAAAATGTCCAATCCAAATTATATTATCTAAGAAAATATAATTTGGATTGATACTGGATTACCAGTCAGATTCAATTTGTCTAATTCTTGGTTATGGTTTCGCCAATTCATATCTGATTTCCTATTCTGTTCTCAATTCATTTTACATTCATGTCGTGTATTGCTGCAACTTGGAGCAATTTAGTGACTTCTGCCGAGTTTGCGTATTGTATGACAGTTTGTTGTTCGGTTTGTGTTTCCTGTTCGTATTCACGGGATAAAGATAGGATACAATAGAAATGGTGATATACTCGCCTCTCTCGATTCTATTCGACTTGTTGAAGTTGTTTTGTCAGTTTTACCAGTCATTTTTTAAATAGGAGCTACAAATTTTTGTATACTAGCATTGTTTTTTATGGTACCGGCTGTTACTTACAAGGGATTTCGTGCGCGTAAAATTTAATACTAAACAATACAAACATTTAATCGCTTAGGGGTGGAATAAAAGAAAATCGTTTTAATTGGATGTTTACATCATATCATGAAACGATTGCTTTATTTTAATTGTTCTAGATTTTTTACTTTAGGTTCTGCGATGATTAATCAGAAGTGTGATTCCTTGCGCTTCAATGTATTATTAAGTATATTGATTACAATCATTTTTTGTCTTTGTATTCTCTAAATGAGTTAGCACTGCTTTCTGAAGTCCTTCACTGATACGTAGCTAAATTGTAACAAATGCTTTATGTGTTTCTACTTCTGCACACATGATGACACGCGTGGCTGAGCGGTTACTATGCTGCCTTCCGGGTTCGATACTCGCATAACGTGTGTACGAAAACCGCATAACGTGTGTATCCGTATCATATTAAAATTTGTGTATTCATCTGTGCATTCTTCTTTCTTCATGGCACCCATTACATAGGAAGAATCCTAGTATCGGGCTATGAGTGTAGAAAGCATTATTATTAATAATACTAATATTACTCTTGCAAGTACAACTTTTTCTTGTTTCCTCAAAATAATATTTTTTTATAATTTCATCCATTCATTGCAATCCACACTCCACCTTTTTGTTTTCGTATTCGGCCATATCTTGTAAAGTACTTTGAAATAATTAACGAAAACATAAACTATAATTGTTTTAAGGAAATATTATAAACTAGTAGATCTAATTGCGGAAATAAGGAAACTGAGGAAGATGCAATATGCACATTTATTGTGTATTTTAAATTCTAAGTTAAGCGTTACCTCGGGACTATAAACTGTAGTTTCTAAGTCGTGTTCTTAATAACGTATACCTAAATATATGTATATCTCGAAGTTATACCAAGTTCTGCGTTTTGCTTTATTGTGTAACAGTTGGGTACAGTAATTTGGAAACTGGAGTGTTAGCTTTGCGTCTTGAATATTAGTGTATAATGATATATTACGAGTTGTGTTAGACATTGTTTCCTTGTGTGTATGTAGGTTATTTAGTTGGTTGTTCACGAGCGAACTACCGGTTAGTCTCTGTGGTTTAATCAATATCATATGAAATGAGCTATGCCGAAACTGTTAGAAACATTTTTCTTCGTATGTTTGGGGATTGATTTTATTTCTTTTGAAGTGAAAAATGTTTAAAATCGTTGTGATTTGGAACTCGATGAAACGAAAAAAAGCGTCACGATAAAGAATTAAAAACATAAACAACGATGAAACGAAAATTCGTCACGATGAAGAAATAACATGAACAGGATTAAGGCGGCGAAAGAATGAGATAGAATATATTATTTCGGCCGAGTAACTTGCTCACACACAATTTTTTTTTTCATTTTTTTAATGTGCGCAAAGAGAGTCGATGTTACAAATATTTCTTAATTATGTTCTTAATATTGTTACAGACAAAGCACCCTCAGAAGCAACGTTCAGGGGCGCGGAATTCCTCTCCTACGACCTGACTCAGACCGGCGGTGAGCCCATAGTCAGTACCCAGGACGCCATTTCACTCTACTTCAAGACCAGACAGCCGAATGGACTTCTGTTTTATACTGGTATGTTTAAGAAATTTCTTGTAAATAGGACAAAGCTAATGTGGGAAAAATTCTTGTAAATAGGACAAAGATGAAGTGGTTAATGTGGCTAAATTAAAAAAAATTAAAGTAACACGATCTTCTTTAAAGATGCAGGATTCATATTGTTATAATTGTAGTAATAGGACCGGAAGGTACTATTGCCACACCTATTAATAGCGTGAAGAAATTATTACGTGAAAGAGTGGTGGCTGGCTCACTTATATATGAGACTAGCATCTCAGACCTTAAGAGTAACATATCTGTATTGGCTTTAGATAGAATCAGTCTTGTATGTGAACATGGTTACAGAAGTCTATGGACGGCAGTGACATGCACGCTGACTACGTCAACCTCATAAAAAAACCTCATAAAGTCCAAAGTCAATATTATGATGTAAATTGAGGTGTTTATTTTTATATTACTTTTTGGGAAATCTTTTGTCAAAGTGTATCATTAAAACAAATGTATGTATCTGATTTATATGGCAACAAAATTTTGCAGTAAATTATGGTGAAATTGACCTACATAAGACATATAGTCACATGTAACTTCTCTTCAGGTCACGAAGCAGATTACCTGAACCTCGCTGTCCGCGATGGAGGCCTCTCCCTCACAATGGGCCTCGGTAACGGCAAACAGGAGATGCACATCAAGCCATCGAAGACCAGGTTCGATGACCATCAGTGGCACAAACTGACGGTCAGGCGACGGATACAGGAGGTAAGGAATGCAATATGAAAGATGAATTTATGGTGGAAAGTAGTAGAATTTTTCGTGTTTTAGTAAATTACAATTTTTTGATGAATATAATGTTTGTTACTCTTATTACGAACTATGTTATTGCTCTTTGAATAAAGACATATTTTTTTATTTTATTACTAATTTAGATATAAAATTACACTATAAAATTAACCAGGTAAATCCAAGAAAGTAAAGGAACGATATAAATGATTGTTTTTCAAATATGTCCACGACACTATTTTATCTTTATTAAAAAATCATAGAAATTTCACCATTTTGTCATAATAATTTGATTTCGATTTTTCCACTAGTAAGGTTAAAAACTATATAAAGCACAGGAAAATAAAAACTATATACAGCATAAATGATTATAATTTGAATAAGCATTTTCTTTACATGAATAAGTTGGTAGAGTTTTTATTAGATCTGTTTCGGTCACACTCCTGTCGATTATACTGTATTCTCACAGTAAAGCAACAATATGTTGTTGTTTGAAGGGTGCGTTAAGGGAGAGCAAATAGAAGGCGTACCAACCAAGTGCTGAGGGATAGGACGCACCAATTGCCGACTTTAAGTGGAAGTTCGTCCCTATTTACATGGTGGAACTATATCTAAGATGGTAGAACTCTTTGTGGTTCGACTCCAGAAGCACCAGCGCCACATCTATTTCTGCCTAATAACAGCAGTGTTATGCACTGCTGTGTTCTGGTCTGAAGGGTGTTGTAAGGGAGACATACTTCTTCGAGGCATTCCGTCTTAGTTCTCAAGGGTAGCAACGCATCTGTGGCTAACCTTAGGTGAAACTTTGATCTTACCTAGGGCTGATTACAGAT
>MOOZ01000235.1:186831-209925 GCA_002930495.1 Cecropterus lyciades | reverse complement strand
CTACACTCATCCCCACAGTAGGATTTTCTCCAGTGTCGTGGGTGCCATGGACACAAAGACGAATACACAAACACCCAGACCCAGAACAGAAATCTAAACTCATCATTCAGATGTCTGTCTGGCCGGGAATCGAACCCGGGACCCACTGCGTGTCACACCGGTATGGTGACCGTTCCGCCACGCGGGTCGTCACATCCTTATTAATGTGTTTTACATTTAATATAATTCAGATATCTCTGATTGTTTATTGTGATTATCGATAGTAAAAAATAATGTGCTCAAATATTATACTCTTAATATAATATTACAACATTATAAATACAAAAGGTTTTCTATTACCAAATTTTATGAAATTGCTTTGAAAGCCGGTTGTATATCTAATAAAATGAATATTAAATGAGTATTATTACTTACTGAAATGGTATTTACCTTTTAATTTATATTTTCCTGCTTATCCCTAGATCATTTATTATGTACAGTTTATTGATGATAATAAATTTCAATAAGGCTCGTTTCGAGTTCCTGGCGTAATATTGATTTCTTTCTTAACATTTTTAGTTTGTGTATAAGCAGTTTATGCTCATTTTAATTTCTGTAAAGTATTTGATTGCTGTTCCAATGTACATTTGTGGAAAAAAGAAATGTATGTTACCATGTATGGTACCATACTGTCGGAATATACGGTAATACAGCTACCAAAATGCCGTTTACATATGTCGATGATCACAGTTGTTCGCAGTCAGATACATCTAAAGCGACAGAAAATAAACGTGCCATCATGTTCCACTCTTAGAACGACTAACATTCTACTTTAAACGTCGGGATTTTAACAGTAGATATTATACCATTAATTTTCAGGCGAGTCTAACCAACTCGAGCTTGACGGCCCTCTGTTCGTGGGAGGGTTGGGATCGGAATATTCAGCGTCGCGTACACCACCAGCGCTGTGGACGGCTGCATTGAGGCAGGGCTTCGTAGGGTGTATCCGTGATTTGGTGTTGAATGGAAAACCTCAGGATTTGACAGCATATGCTAGGCAGCAGGATTCAGGTACGACCTTATTGACTTTAAATAATAATATTTCTCATTAAATTGCTTGTACGGACAATCTATAACGTACCTTTTTTGACATAAAGTCAAGATAAGTCTTTTGATGTAAAGACTAATGTACGAGCGAGAACCTAGTATACATAATGCTATCCCTAGAGACTGGATAAAGGAGATTGGATACTTTGCTGTACTAGAACTAACAAATATATGAAATTTACAACAAATATAAACAACTACATATATATGTTTATTATATAATAGTGCAGAATAAACATTTGTTATACTATTATTTGTATACATAAACAGTTTGTTTTTTTCTTCTATCGTCATCTAATATAAGTCTAAATCTAATATAAGTCCAAAGTTCAATTAAATGGTAACTAATTCCACTGCAGCATCAGTCCGGCCAGCTTGCCACGTTCTGATGAAACAGTGCGTGAGCTCGCCTTGCCAGCACGGAGGGATCTGCTCTGAGGGATGGAACAGAGCTCTTTGCGACTGCTCTTCGACTAACTTCGGTGGACCCACCTGTGGTCGGGGTTAGTTGGGATTGTTTCGTACTATTTTTTTCTTTATTTTACGGATCATCCGGCTTTTTCTTGATTAAAGTATGGGCCATTACATTAAATTTGCAATATAATTTTGTTTCATCATCAGATATTTATTTTTGCACATCACACATTTATTTTGTTTTTAAAAGCTGAACTTGTTTATTCACGTAAATTAATTGTTACATTTAATTTAATTCGCATCTTCCGTTTTGTGCATTGAAGATGATTACATAGTGTCGTGTGGCACTGATTAGTTGAGTAGGCTATGATGAAACTTTTATTATGATTGCAACGTTTTGGAAATAATTGGATTGAAGCATATTTTTCAACTTTGACATTTTTGACCAATGTTTCAGAGTCACCAACGATACTTCTGAACGGCACCCAGCATCTCACTGCAGCGTTAGGTTCGGAGCACGTGACACAGACTGAAGAGTTGCTGCTTCGGTTTCGGACTACGAAGGCAGGTTTGCTGCTAAGGACCGCGTCAGAGCATTCGGCTGATAGGATCGAGTTGGCCGTCGCCGCTGGCAGGGTCAGGGCGAGCGTACGGTTGGGAGACCGGGAAAAGGTAACTGTAGTACGAAATTAATTTGATCACGGAGTACGAGATTAATTTGACGGGTAAATTATATCACCGATAGACGTGAGACGAAAATTATCTTGAATGATATTAGCAAAGTAATATGTCTAAGTTATAATTAGTGATTTTGGTTTTAATCCATTTTAAATCTTATCATATCGAAAATAATTGTAATTATGAATTATTAGAATTCTAATAAAATCCGAACGAGCCGAAGTGATTTATCGAAGAGGTACGTTCATTATTAGCACTTGGAGTTCTGCTAATAAAAGAGACATCATGCTTGTTTAAAAAATATTCATCTTCAGTGATCAAATTCTGATCTAGAACCTGCTCGCGGGAGGCAACGTGGCGGACGACAACTGGCACACCGTGCGCTTCTCGCGGCGCGCGTCGAACCTGAAGCTGCAGGTAGACGGCGGGCAGCCAGTACGCGGTACGTTATGTACGTATGCACGGGAGAGCACCCGCACCGTTTTATTTTACCCCATGTAGTGGACGAAAGGTTGGTTTTGGTTTTGCTCTGTTTTGTGTACTAGGGTTATATGGATTAAAGATAAAATGTAATTTTGAAATGTAAGCAGTGTAATAAGTTTTAGGATTATTTCTTCTGCAATAAGTCATTTACTTCTAGTGACAAATTTATACGAAAATACTTTGTTCAAACATTGGAAGTTAAATTATCTACTTAAATAGTGCCGGATTATTACTGTCAATATATTTGAGATCAGTCTGACATTGTCCTATTGAATTGTATATCATTTCTCTGAGTTCTGTATGTGATCTATAAATAAGAAGTGAATATTGTTTATTTATTAACCAATTAAATGTGACATTAATAATAAATTTAGTAATTGAACATAACAGAGCAAAACCAACAGTAGGTTTTAAGATATTTTAAACGTAGATATAATAAACTTAAAAACATATTATTTTTAAGTAATTGGATTTGATCACTGGTAATATTTTGCTTTGGTTTCTTACAGAACAGCCTTTGTAAATCACTGCCAGTTTTAAACCGAAATAAGTTTATAATTTTATGTTTTTAAGTTATTTTAATATAATATTCCATAAAATTAATGGAAATATCAAAACGCGGATGATTTTTTATATAATGATATTTTCATTAATTTTACCCCCAATTCTTTTGATTCTCTTGATGTTAGTTGTCCTATTAGAGAGTGTAGAATAGTTGCTTCTTTTTTAGTTAATTTCTAGCTGGCACTTGGTATTTTCACCGTTTCTGTTTCTTCTAATGCTTTCCTTACTTTCTTAGATTTATATTTATTATTTAATTTCTCCTGTAGCATCCTTATGTGAATGTGAATCTATCTTCTCTTCTGTTCTGTTTCAAATACCGTATGTACTAAGATTATCATTTATTTATTGAAGTGTTCTGATAACGTTTCTAAAAGTTCTACAGGTAAAAGTTTGAAAACTCCTTCCTTTAACGGAATTGGTATTTGAAAGAGAGAAACTGGTAAATTTCTTAATTTCTTCGAAACAACCTGCAACTAAGTTGTACGAAAGCAGTTTGTAGTTTGTACTTTGATTACCAAGCACAACTATGCTTGAGCAAATTAGTTGCAAGTATTCTTTCAGCTAATCGCAAACTGTAACTTTCTTCTTAATAAGATGTGTAGTCATTAAATAGAAAATAAATACTGAAGCGCATTTCCACAACAAATCATACATCAATAAGTACAGAATATGAAAATATTTTATAACTACTTCTGTTAAACTATCAAGCTTTGCTCTTCGTGTAAATTACTTACGCTATAGATTTATGTGTAAATAAGTATATGAGAAATGGCTGCATTGACAATCTATGAAGCGTTTACTTTGCTCAATTATTTTTATTTCGAAGTCAATGTTGTGATTGAATGTGTTTTTTTTTTTTTATTAAATCATCCTGTCATTTATATTGGTTTGTTTTACAGCTGAAACTATTTTAGGGAAAGCATCTACTTTAGAAATCTCAACATTGCATTTAGGAGGCTTGTACCACCCAGAGGAAGAAATACAGATGACGTCGACCCTCCCAAATTTTGTCGGTTACCTCCAGAAATTTGTTTTTAACGGAATTAAGTATATCGATATGGCTAAAACCCTTGGAATTGGCACAAATGATGACAACAACAACATTTACGATACATCGGCCCTAATATTTACAGGCAAATTCGTAAAACCAGATGCTCTTAATGTTTACAAATCTGTGACTTTTAAATCAAAGCACACATATGTAGGGTTGCCCTTGCTCAAAGCTTATGGAAATACATACTTAGATTTTTACTTCCGTACAACTGAAATGGATGGACTACTTTTTTACAATGGTGGAAAGAAGCAAGATTTTCTAGCAATTGAATTAGTTAATGGGCATATTCATTGCGTATTCAATCTTGGGGATGGAGTGGTGACTATGAAGGACAAGTTGAAGAATTTCCTGAATGACAACAGATGGCATACCGTGTCGATTAGAAGACCTACACCAAAAATACATACACTTCAAGTGGACGAAGATTTGGAAATGCACACGACAAGTGAGTTTTTATTTTCTTGGGTGTTATGTCCTGAAAAGGTATTAAGATAACTAATTATGCATGATTTAATCCAAGAATAGCGTAAAATTAAATTTATACGTAATAAATCACTAGTCGCATATTTTTGACTATTACAAATCAATAAAGTAAGTTTTATTTTCGTACGATTTGAATAAATCAACAATATGATATGTAATAAAAAATATACAGATATATAAAACTTTGAAATTTTAAAGGTTGTTAAAACGGGCCAAATTAATCATTTATCACAAGATTATCTTGAACATATCTTGAAATTATGAAAGAAAATAAGTAAGGAATAAAACACCTCATTTTTATAATTCAAAATATTCCAGGTTCAAATTTAATGCTAGAATTGGACAGCGTGCTTTACGTGGGCGGAGTTCCTAAGGACATGTACACAGCATTGCCAGTCGGCGTGCTTTCCCGCCAAGGGTTTGAAGGTTGCATGTCCAGTCTGGATCTGCCCGGAGAGTCACCTTCATTGATAGAAGATGCTGTTGTGCCCAGTTCCTCATTGGTATCTGGGTGCGAAGGTGAGTCTGATTTAGAAATAATTATATTTACTGTCATTTATAATATTTCAAGCTAAATATAATCATAATGTGAGTTTTGGGTCAGATGTCTTCTATCTAGTTACTATTATCACTTAAATATGATTTTCACGGCGGTAAAATCCTTTGTGGTTTAACTCCGGAGATTTCAACGCCACGCCTATTACTACTTTTAACAATGGTGTCGAGCCCTGGCGTGTTCTGCTGTAAAGGGCGTAGTAAGAGAGATATTTATTTGAGGACTCCTCTCGAACTTAGAACTAAGAGGCAGCTACGCATCTATGATCGATCTCAGGTAGGACTCAAATTTAATCTATGGTTGATCTTAGACGTCCATGGGCGGCAGTGACCACTTACGATTAGGTCGACTGCACGTTCGTTTCCTAGTTCAATTCTGTGAAAAAATGTATGGAATGCAGGTAATGGTTATGACAATGATGGTTATGATAAGTGTATTTCTTGCAGTTAATTCCTTGTCTTTGAAATAAATTCAATAATTTCAGGTCCAACTAAGTGCACACACAATGCTTGCGCCAATAAGGGAGTCTGCGTGCAACAATGGAATACGTATGTCTGTGATTGTGATTTAACGTCATTCACGGGACCTACTTGTTATGATGGTAAGCGTTTATAAAGTTAAATAAAAATAAAAACCAATTAGAATGATAGATGAAGTGTTAATATTTGTAACAAATATATTGAAGTCTCAATCGTCAATATTTTAAACTAAAATAGTTAAAGAGAAAAAATACATTTAGTTATATGGTTACGTCTTTTACATATTACAAAAAAAAATTAAAAAACCATTATTTATTCGAATAAAGAAACTTTTAAATCATGGAAGGTCCCTTTGGAATCAATCGTTACAGAAATATTATTTACAACTATTGCATTAATTTGCAGCTAATGACTCAGAATAATTTTATTCTTGTATGTATTCAGAATCAATCGCTTACGAATTTGGTCCTGGACGAGGGATCATCACCTACACCTTCCCACCTAGCGCCGTCGCTGACACGGAGACTGATAAAGTGGCCGTTGGTTTCGTGACCAGCAAAGCTGATGCTGTGATACTGAGAGTCGAATCCTCGAATACCCAGGATTATATGCAGATGGAAATTGTAATTATGCTTTTAATTATTTTGCAGTGCATTTTTCAAAGTTTAAGTGAATTTGGGTCTGATATAAAAACAATTTTAAAATATTCGCTTTAGTACGTAAGATTACGTGTATAGTCATATATCAACTTCAGACTTAAGGCATCTAAATATAAATTTAGACATTTGCTTACTATGATATCGAACTAGGTTCCCCTGCGATAACGAGATGAAGGCATAGTAACTCTTGTAGTATTAATAGATGACCCAAAAACTGCTTCTTAACCGACCACCCAAAGAAAAGAGATTTACTATTCGTCATATCAGTTTATATTTATATTTTTACTAAGAGCTTTATGGTAAAATATGATCCACAGATTCGGGGTAACCTATTCATGGTATATAATGTGGGCGGTGGTGACCATCCGCTGGGCGACGAGGCAGCCAGGGTGGACGACGGAGCCTACCACGTGGCCAGGTTCACTAGGAACGGCAGTCGATCGTCCCTGCAGTTGGATAATTATGCTGTTAACATACGGAACCCGCAAGGTACGTGTAGAAGTTTTAGTTACGTATGATCTTACGTAATTGTTGATTGCATGTGTGCTGCCTGATGTCAGTTGGTTAGTTGATTAATATTATGTGGTATTTGATAGATAGAAAGATTTATCTTGATACTAAATTTGACGTTATGGAGCTATTTACTAGGGATCTAGGATAAGCAAGTGTGAAAAAATGACTTTTTTAAAAACCTAAAATTTTAAGAATTTTGTATTATTTTATTGGCTAAGGTAACGGCTGCAAAAGTTATTACAAATGGTTCATGGAGTAAACTTACACATTATTCATATGCTATTTTTTTTCAAAGGCTGTGAAAAACAAAAAGCAAAACTAAGTTTTAACCACGTTGTGTCATGTGATGTCAGTGTTGAATAGCACTACTCGTTTTCCTTCCGTGTTCATCGTAGGAGGCGACAAAATCCAGGAGATGGGCAGCAGGGTCTTCCTGAAAATATCAACATCCAATATGAGTATTAGTAAAAATCCCCATATGTGGCCTGTATACAGTAGTGAGCCTTTCAAAGACTGATGGATGGATGGTTTTAAGGCAGTCGGCATTTTTGTTACTACAATTTATACTAATATATAAAAATGAGATGGTGTGTGTTTGTTTGTTACTCAATCACGCAAGAACCACTGGTGTGATTAACATGAAGTTCAGTAAGGATGTAGCTTATTTACCTGGTCAACTTATAGGTTAATTTTGATGTCGATATTTTACACTATTTGAAGATGACTATTTCATTGACGTCTCTACACCATTTGGTTGCTGACTTTCATATTTCCAGTTTAAATAAAAAGATAACGCTAAGAAACAGCAAAATATCGATGGGACTACGAATTATAAAATCTAAATTCCTATGCAAAAGGTCTTTATCATTTTTCGTGTTACTACAACCTGTTAGGGAATATTTATTTTTTCACTAACCGTTGGAGTAAACGGTTATTCACTAAACCTCTGTCGTCACGAGATAAAAAAAATGGTTTATACTCTATTTTTTTTTGTCTCGTAGCGAAGCAAGGGTACTTCAGCTAGTAATCGATTTTTTTATCCTTCCAGGCGGGCAACAGTCAACGATATTCAACAGCATGTCGGTGGTGACGGTGGGCGGCGGCGCGGGCGGCGCGCGCTCGTTCAGCGGCGTGCTGGCGGGGCTCGTGCTGGACGGCGTGCGCGTGCTGGACGCCGCCGCCGCCGCCGACCCCGCCGCCGCCGTGCGCGGGGACGCGCGCCGCGCGCACGCGCCGCTCGACCGGGACATTAATAGAATGCAGCAGGTAATGTGGGATTTTAGACGTTTGGTGTCTGTGTTGAGAAGCGATATAAGTATGTTTAAGTTTTGCTATGGGCAAAAATGAAGCTTAGCCCTTTCTTTTATAGACTGATTTTGCCAATGCCAGGGGAAAAAATGAAGCTTATCGTTATAGACTAATTTTGTCAATGGCAATAATCATGCTTACATGAGTTTTCAATAGAGGCACAGTATTATCGCGAAATTTATATATTGTAATAATTATGTGCATCGTGGTCATACTAAACCTTGGCGTGCCGAAAATATACAAGTAAGAATATTTTCCACGCATCGAGTCAAATATTTATACGTGAATAGCTCTTGCCTGGTGGTTGAAATTCTTCCAAAATCATAACTTTAAGAAAATTATTGATTGAGGTCGACTATAGTTTACTGGTTAATATAGCTTGAGTCATAATTGTCAAAACTAACATCTTATCACTTAAGCGACTGAACAATTGTTCAGTCCACCGCCGCACGTGTATCCAATTTGGTGCTTGAACGACATTGAACGAAGAATTATTCTATTTACAATAGAAGTTATATTGGTTCTAGTATTGTATTCTTACATCAGGTATGCTTTTCAGACGCCACCATCAGGCTATGGAGGTCCAGGGGTCCTAGATGAATTAGTATACTCTGGAGCGGGATCAGGGTGTCGAGATGATGACGAAGATGCATGTGTGCTGCCAGATGCTGGATCTGGTGATGATCTGATCACTCCGGTATACGTACCCTCCACTAGGCGACCACCGTCAAAAGTTTATAAGGTAACCGCAGTGTAGTTTACCGCATACTTCAATATTATTATAAAGCTCTTGTTGTCTGTTTCAACATGTATCATATGAAAAGTACCGCATTGATTTTAAACATGTGAAATATGATATTGACGATTGTTAAATAATTCTATTCAGTAGTCAAGAATGTGTCTTTTGTACATTATAAATTTAACATAGTTAATTTATTAACGCATTAGGTATTCCTGTAATGTAAGTGAAGTTGATATAAATAAATAAAGATAAAATTTAACAGAATACACATACACATTTTCAACAAGTATTTAATAACTTGTTTTATATAGTTATAAATAGTTGTTGGAACACAATGTATTTCAGGGTGATACAAGTGGTAAGTTGATGAAGCCTTGTGATGACGAAGACTGCATAGAGGGGTCAGGGTCGAGTGGGGAGGATATTACAGAGCCGGAACATCCCGCAACCACGTAAGTTAATTTATATGCTAGGAAACACGTAGGCACATTGGAATCACGTATTATTAATTATACTAGAAAAATTTTAAAAGATCAAATTAAAAGAAAAAAGAATAAAAAAACAAAACATTTTTATTTTTTTCTGTAACGAACAAACTAAAAACAAAAATTAAATTAAGTCTAAAGTTAAGTCTTTGATATTAGCAGTAAAGTGTCGTAAATGTCTTTACTCAATGTAAAGGTAAAGCAGATTAACTTGTAGATCTTCATTTAAATTTTTGTTCAATTGGGATTTCGGAAATATTTATATTTACCTTTAAAATTTTCAGGTCAGGCGCAAGTAGCACCCACAGCATGACGTCACCCACGGTCTCCATAATATCCACGGAACACATCGACAAGAGTTTGCCAGGGTCCACCGTTGGGTCCACAGATGTTGTTACTAGCACGAAGACGGATACACGTACTACGCCATTAGATCATGATAACATGCACGCTGGTACTGTTGATACTGCTACGACATCGGACAAACGGACTACACCAAGCATAGGTAAGAAGAATTTTTCATATAATTTAATAACTATTTCATACAAATATATGTCAATGGGCGGCAGTAACAACTTACCATCAGGTGGACTGCATGTTCGTTTGCTTCTTCAATCTAATAAAAGAAAAATAACATGATCACCCCATATGAACGTTAGCAGGCAACTAAACACATCCACCGAAATGTAGAACTGCTTCATGGTGGACGGTACGAAGAAAGAGTACGGTTTGATTGAGGAGGTATCACTCTCAATCAAATCGACGTACTCTTTTTATGACCTTCTAAAATTATAAAATTGTTTCCCAGACCATTCACACACAAGTCACCAATTTACACCAACAGTCACCGGTCGCCATACACCAGATTCCACGCACACAACAGAAGAAGATACCAACCACATACCAGACTATGAGGACCCTAAGAACGAGATAGAAACTAGAACGCCCACGTATGAAATTGAAGAAGGACAAGAGAGAATACCGAGTAGAGTGCATCCAGATTATAATGGATATGAGCATGAGATTACCACGAAATGGTATCATCCGAAGACAACTGATAATAGAGTTGTACCACCAGAGTCTGAATTCTTTGCTACTATTGTCGGTGAGTAACTAAGGTTAAAGCTTTTATATGTAAACTATAAAGTACTAGTAATAAAAAACCAAATTTTGAAAAGTACATACATTAGACATGAGTAATTTAAGCCATTGTTGATTAATGATTAAAATACTTATAGTTATATTTAGTTCGGTTAGTAGTGAGTGTTTTATGTTATCATCTGGTAGGAAATCCAGTGAATGATATAAAATTAAATACAAAGTAAACGTAGGAGAGTTGAAATGCTGAATGTAGATATTATTTATTTGATGATTATAATTTTTTTGTCTAAAGTGTGGTATTAGCAGCAAATAACCTTTTCATGCGCGTTTTTATATTTAGTTATCAATTTCTTTTTATTCTGTTATTATCTGCATCGACATAGAAAATTAGCTAATGTTTTGTTATTTTTCTGAAATCACTTTTCTTTAATTACAGGTATAGTGGCATCAGTGTTAATAGCAATAATTCTCATAGTGATCATAGTTCTAAAGCTCGTATTCAAGCTGGATCCTTCGTACAAGGTGACAGAAGACAAGAACTATCAGCAGGGAGCTAGTGCTGCTCTGCTTGGTAATCAGGTAAGTTGGTTAACATTAATTTCTTTATTATTTGGCTACTATTTTTAATAAAAATCTGATACTTTGCTAATGCTAGGCATGGGCCACTTTCTGGAACGATAGGGATTTTGACTATACTTTATTATGCAGTCATGCTGCGGATTAGTATATTTTCAGTAGTTATTGCGAAGTTTTCAGGCAAAGATAAATAATTTCTTTGAAGTTCTCACCTCCCGGTTATATTGCCCTAGTACATTTGGTATAAATATTTTGAATTCGATTTAATTTTTAGTCTCAGGGGTAGCAACGCATCTGTGGCTAACCTTATGTAAGACTTTGATCTTACCTAGGATTGATTACAGATGCCCATGGGCGGCAGTAGCCACTTACCATCAGGTGGGTTTGCATCGTTTGCTACTTCCATATTATAAAAAAAAAACATAACGTTTGCTTGTCAAATCTCAGGCGCACTCAAGCTACCAGAGCGGGGCGTCGAGCGCCCCCGCGGGTCCGGGAGGCGCGGGGGGCGCGGCGCGCAACCTGCAGCCGCTGCCGCTGGCGCGGAACGGCGCCGCGCTGCCCGCACTCGCCGCACAGCCCGTCAAGCGGGACGGCATCAAGGAGTGGTACGTGTAGACTTCACGGAGACATGACGAGAACCTCACGGGGACCTCGCAGGGTCTTCACGGGGACCTTACAAGGAATACACAGGAACCTCGCAGGGACCTCACGAAGATCTCACAAGGACCTTACGGGTACCTCATGGAGACCTCACGGGGACTTCGCAGGGACCTCACTCGACAGATACGTGTCAGCGAATTGGAATACGCGTAGCTTGTCGGATCGGTTTGATTGTTGGCAACTAAGTTTCCGCAACTTTTATTGACTTTTAACTAATAAAAGCGCCGGAAATTTAGCTGCCGACCTAGTAGATACTGATACGGTTGCTGGTGTACTTGAATTTTGTTTTATTTTCGTTTCGACTTTTGAGTTTGTCGTTTGATTAGTTTAACATTTTTAAACAATTTAAGAAATGTTGCTCTATGAGCAATTTTAATTGATTTCGTTTTTTAAATACTAGTTTAATTTCATTCTATTAAAATTTGTGTTGAATATTGCCAATTGTAATAGAATGTAAAATAAAATGAAATAAAGTTAAACGATTAAAAATCCTCGATTCAAAATTATTTTTTTATTTCAGCATTCTTTTGTTTCAATTTGATTTCATAAAATATAGGAAATAGACATTAGCAAAGTATTCAAGTATCTACGAGAACATATTCAAATTGATTTTGATAAGACACGCAATGCACATGAGGACATATCACCTCGAAATTAGTTCGATTTATCTACGAATGTTAGTTACGAACCGAGTATATCAAAACCCGTAGTTGCTTCAATCCTTGACTAGCTGGATGAAGGCGAAGATGTAAAACCAAACTGATGCTATGAACGCTGTTTCTATCTAGATGCATGGATGTTGTTGAACGAGCAGCAAATATGGATTAAGTTGCATTAAGGCGTTTAAATGATAAAGTTAGAGATGATAATACCGACTGATTCGCAAGTGTTAGTGTAAATATTAATTACTATTATAATGTTATAGAATCATCACTTGTGCGATCGGGTGTGCAATTTTAACAATCATTATCAGTATAATGAAAATCTTAATATCTAGTGAAATCTGGAATTGCATTTATCACAGTATAGAATGCCTTTACGCGAAGAGGGTTCCTTGTCCATAATACCTGCATCTTTACCCTGTTAATTAAAATTGATTTCAACATCGTTACCTCTTTGACTTGTAAGGGCAATAAAACAATCCAGTTATATTTTGTAGACCTGTTCTATTTTGTATTATTTCGTGAATCATAGAACCGTCTGCTTTCTTATCTGCATTTCTTGGTACTTCATGTCAACTTGAATTTTCTATCTAAATTGCCTTTAATAGTTTAACTATCTCTTAAGACTTTGTAGATTGATTGTAGATAGCTTTCGATGTCAAAATCCAGAATCATAATGCTTAACATAATATATGAATAAAACTTAACGCGGATCTACTCTCACTAACCAAAGTGGGTTGATTATTTGCATTATGAACATTAAATTTTGACATCGGATGAATTGAATCTACTTTCAATTATATATTATCCTAAAATTAAGGCAACAACGCTAAATAACTTTGGGCTGCCATCACTGAAAATGAAGCATATCGTTCAATTGAAGACTACCGTACTTTTATGAAAACATGTTTCTCTTTCCTATATTTATTAGGTCGTATACAATATTTTTACTAAATAGATGAAGCGCAGGAATAGAGATGGTAAGAAAATAAGATTGCAATTAACATGGACTAACTAGACAGGTTGAATTTTATCATAGAATGCGTACCGCGGTAAGAGCTTGTAGGAAGTGAAAGGTTTAGGAGGTTTTTGGTATTTTTCTTACTAATTGTTTATTGCTCAAAAATTATTCCTTTCTTTATTTATATTTTCGTTTTATTTGTGTCCCAAAATTAATACGCGGGCTTAATAAATCGATTGTTAATTTAACGCCCACTATTAATACAATAATACTTAAATTGTTCGATATTTATGAAATAATCTGTAAATAAAACTTGAATCTTATAAAGCATTTGATAACATTTCATATTGTAAAATGGTTGATATTTTAACTCCTTCAGTCCAGTCCAAGCTCTTGAGATTGTTAAAACAATTTGTTGAACAATAATTACGCTTACAAAAATACATATATTTTGGTGTTATAAATTGCAAGTGGAGTTCCACAAGGGTCATTTTTAAGCTCCATTATATTTTATTTGTTGATGTTGACATGTTTGATGAGTATTAATTATATGATTTGAGGTTAAGGCTGGAGAATTGATAAATATTTTACGTGCACGGCAATTGCATTACGTGTGATTTACTTAATTTATTTAGGTTTCAATTTTCAGCTCAATTTCCTCTCATGTAATATAAGCATACACTTCCATCCATCGTCTCTACCAGTGAATTAAGCCTTTACCTTTAACGCTATCGCATGCATTTCCTCTTCAAAATGAATCGCTTATATTTTTACAATTAGAGTGATCCACCGTCCCGTTTTCCTCTTTCCGAATAAAAATCTTAAATTAGCTTTAAACTAAAATGGATAAAAGTCATATTTATATAGATTGTTATAAAGCACAGGTCCTAGGTACTCGAAATTGCATTTACTGTATATAGTTAATATGATATTGTAATTTAAGCGGTATTGTACGGTGTAACGTCACACTCGTTTTACGGCACAAAATGTTAGTCAAAACAATTGGTTTGTCAATTTTAGTGGTAATTAAATGTTAATAGTGTTTTGATGATTTGTACCAAAATTTAACATCAATGGATTAGGTAAATAATTCTGAATTCCTATAGATGCAGTTACGATTTGATATTTGTTATCAACTTAATTTTAGATAGTCAATAATGTTATTATTAATAATTTACTTCTATGTTTAGTTTGAACATAATATAAAATAGCATTTATGAGTATTTTTTATTGTATTATGCTTTATTGTTCTGTATTTGTATTATAGATTTTTGAGACCTAGTTTATAGTCTACTATTGCTTTTCTTTGATTGTATTTTACTTAACTGTTTCTATAGGAGATATTGTTCTATTATTTTTATTATTACACCACAACAAAGTTGTTGTACAGTCGACTTTGGTCGGACCAAGTTTCGTTTTTATGTAAATGCGGCAGTTTTTGAAATAATAATATATTATGTAAATTATATTATTGTGTTTCATTTATTATGTTTTTACCCCAAATAATTCCTAACGATATTTTTGCCTGTACCTCGGAGTAAAAATAGTGTAAAAGACAATTCACCAGGGCTAAGTGAAGAATGGTAGAGTTAAGATACCCTTAAGAGTATTAAAAAGTGAAGAGTTTCTGCCTTCTTCCTTCACACCTTATTTTAAAGCAGTAGACATAAAAGCTGATAAGTGTTGTTATGTTCTTACAAATATAGCGGTTATAAAGCGGTTTGTCACCCGTTTTTTTATTATAAAGTATTGTACTTTATCTGTCGTAATTGTACTTAATGCTTTATAGGAAATAATGAAGTACGAGGAAATACTTTAAAGAAATAAAAAGAAATAGTTGTAAGCATTTTGCGTGTGACAAACATCCTATTAATACAAGGTTTCAATAGCCACTTTTCTTAAAGAGTGATAGAATATTAATAAGTGGCTATCTTTCTTTCGCTCTTCAAATTGCAGAGATACGGGTGTCAAAGACTTTCTCGATTTCCTCCATATTTTTTGCAGACTAGAATTTCTCTAGTTTCATCCTAAAAGTAACCTCGGGCCCACATTTAATATTAAGGAAAAGATAAATTGTATTATACCAACTTTATTTTGAAACTAATACGAAAATGGTACGTACTTTTTTCCTACCTTTTGTAGCTAATGTGCTTTAATTGCTGAAAAAAAGGTGGCAACCCTAGTGGTAAGGTACGAAACTCATGAGGTGCTTCATCTTCCGAAGCTTTCTCCACAATTCAATTGTCTTGATATTCAAGTTCTCGAAAAATCATAACCTGAATAGAATTATAAGGTGGTAGAACTCGTTGTGGTTCGACTCCGGAAGCACCACCGCCACACCTATTTCTGCCTAATAATAGCAGTGTAATGAGCTGCTGTGTTCTGGTCTGAAGGGTGTAGGGGAGATATACTTTTCCGAGGCATTCCGTCTTAGTCCTCAGGGGTAGCAACGCATCTGTGGCTAACCTTAGGTGAAACTTTGATCTTACCTAGGGTTGATGACAGATGCCTATGGGCAGCAGTAGCCACTTACCATCAGGTGGGCTGCATGTTCGTTTGCTACTTCCATACTATAAAAAATATATATTGTTAGAAAGTTCATAATGTTGTATAAGTTAACATTATTTTTATAGTAAATTATATTATACTTTTATATTGTATTCAACTTTAGCTACAAAGTTCCACATTTTGCCAACTGCTGTTGATGCAGCGTTGCACACGCCATCTCGGAGGGGTATCTGGAACTAATGACGTACCGCACTGCACGCTGGTATACTTATTAACTGCATAGTGTTGCTATTACACAACAGATGGCGTTGAGACAATACAATGGGAGACGGAGTAATATGCTAATATCAGCTTTTTGAACCGACTACTATTAAAATCTTACTAATATGATAAATGCGAAAGTTTGTGACGATGTGTGATTGTTATAATTGCACGCAAAGACTACTCAGAAGAGGCAAGGTTGGATGTCGCTGATATTCAGAACACAGATAGTTTATGGCTAGATTAATACAAGGAATACTCTTTACCGTAGGAGACGTGACCGAAGCGGGCGGACTCGCGGGAAGAGAGCTGTAATCTATCCTAGGTAAGATTAAAGTATTACCTAAGGTTAGGCACAGATGCGTTGCTACCCCTGAGGACTAAGATGGAATGCCTCGGAAAAGTATGTCTCCCTTACCACACCCTTCAGGCCAGAACATAACAGTGCATAACACTGCAGTTGGCAGAAATAGGTGTGACAGTGGTGCTTCCGAAGTCGAACCACAAAGATTACTACCACCTTCAAAATATATTTTATTATACCCGTAGTTTATATTTTATTTTTATAAACGATTTTATGAACAGTAAATATATGGCATTTGTTGAGGTAGATTTATAAAAGTAGTAAACGCATATGCAGTTTGTTTATAGTAAGAGGTCATCTTCGCCCATGGATACCTCTGATTAACCCTAGATAAGATTAAGTTCCTACCTTCGATCGACCACAGATGCGTTGCTACCCATGATAACTCAGTTGGAACGTTTCGGATAAGTAATTACTTACCACCCATTTCGAATTAGAAAATTTAGAAATACTGATATTAAGAAGCTCTTATAGAAATAGGCGTGGCGGAGATCCCTCCGGAGTGGAAGAAAAGAAACTACCTGTAAATTAATTCAATTTATTGACTCTTTACTTACAGAGTATAACGCGTTCGAACAATCTTTACATTTTCATAATGCTTCTATAAATTTATCGTAGGGGATATGTAAAAAAATCATAGTCATGCGATCATAAAATATGAGTGAAGGTTATTATACTAAATAATGGGCCGATTTATTGAAAATGTCATGAAGTTTGTTACGAAACAATAGCGGTAATAGGATCAGTGGTTTTCAACATTTTTATTTGATGTTTTATTTTCCAATAAGAACATACCAATATAGGGTAGATATTAGTTGATATAGATATTGACTTACGCATATTTTAAAATTGTTTTAAGTGTGATGTAATAGTGATTTTTAATACTTGTGGTTTAAAGAGTGATATGTATTAATAAAGAATTTATTGGAGTCAAACCACAAAAGTTCTACCACCTTGAACACATACATACAACAACAAATACATGTACAAGGTGTACATATTCACTTGACACCTGCCCTCACCTCACCATAACACCTGATTACACATTTATTTAAAGTGTATAATATATAATAATGGTTTGTCATTAGGATTTTTCTAATAATTATATATCAACACACACGTTCATATGCCTACTCACCTTAATATCGGTACCAACACTAAGGTGTAATTACGACTTAAAAAATATTAATTGTATAGTTATTTTGTTGTGATTGATTACTTAGTTTTCACATCTTGGTATCTATTCCATGGACGATACGGAGAAGTAACTGAAGGGATTAAATTATATATATTTATTCCTAGTAGAGGAACTCTGTACGGCAGATAGTGACTTTTATTCATCTACATACATAATCAACTGTATCGTAAACGTACAATTTTATCACAAGATGATAATAAACTTACAAAAATTAATTGAAAAATATATATATATCGTACGTTTATCATGCCTCTGGTTTAATTTATGCCATTATAATTTTATGTCAGTATGGTATTTAAAGGAACAAATTAACGTTTCAACAACATCAATTTTATTGTCACTAAAAAGCTTAAAAACGTAACAGTCATTCCACAGCTCTACCCCTGCATTTTTACGACACCGCAATGAAGTCGCGTCGCATTTCTTTAAGATCCGTCCACTGTTCCAGTCCGTAATGGCAAACGCCATTACCAGAATGCGCATCAAAACTGTCTTTCACTTTATACTAGCGAATTTAGTTTTTACCGCAAGTGAGAATCCGCTCACAACAGCACCCCACGATCAGATAGCTAAAACTGCTGAGTGCGTTTTAAAATTGTCTGCGAAATATTTTGTCGAGAAAAGGGCGCTAAGCGGCAGCATTGTCATAATAAGCATCAACAGCCGCGCTTCAACGATCACGCAAAGGATTTTACTACAAACGATACACGCCGGCATAAAATATTCCATAATGGTTAAAGACGGCTACGTCCCTCACGCGAACGCGTCCCATTTTCCAGAAAAGGCTAAGAATTATCTGATGATATTACAGAATAAAGCTGAGATCATCAAGCACATAGAACAGCTCCGCAAACTTCCGACGTGGAATCCATTAGCGAAAGCAATAATTTTTTATCAGCTTCAACAGAACGATACGGCTGAAGATGTCGCTATTGAATTTATAAATCATTTGCGTGAGAACAAGCTTCTGAAAAGTATTATTTTTATTTATTCCCCGCAAGACGACGAAGTGGTTTCGTATTCTTGGAGTCCTTACTCTGAAACGAATTGCGGGGGCAAATGTGATTCCGTGTACGTTTTAGATACATGCAAAGATAATGTCATAACACAATTAGAGGAGCAGAGGGAAATGTTTCCATTAGACATGAAAGGGTGCCCCTTAATAACTTACGCCGTTGTCTCGCAACCCTACGTTATGCCCCCAATTAGAAAGCTCTCGAATACAACCTACAAGGACGCTTACGAATTTGATAAAGGTGGGGAGATTAGTTTGGTGAAAATTATCAGCCAGTTCACTAATATGACTTTAGTTTTACGAAAATCGGAAGAGAAAGAAAACTGGGGTAAAGTTTATCCCAATGGCACTGCGACTGGTGCGTTTAAAATTTTAAGAGAAGATAACGCGGATCTTGTTATAGGTAACATTGAAGTTACAAAAACAATTCGAAAGTGGTTTCATCCAACTGTCAGCTATACACAAGACGAAATGACTTGGTGCGTACCGAAATCTGCGCAGGCAGTTCCTTGGGACAACCTCTTTATAATATTCCAGTTATTCACGTGGCTCGCCACTCTCGGTAGTATTTTTATAATGGGAATTGTATTCCATTATTTATATTATAGAGAACATGAGCGGAATGTCACAATATGGCCTACAAATTCGATCCTAATGACGTTTAGTATGCTGCTGGGATGGGGATCGTCATTTCGGCCGAGATCGGCCACATTCCGCATACTAATATTCTGCTGGCTGTGTTTCAGCATAAACATGGGGATTTCGTACGAATCGTTCCTGAGAAGCTTTCTAATGCATCCGCGGTTCGAAAAGCAGATAACCAGTGAAGCGGATCTCATAAAGTCTAGAATACCGCTGGGAGGGAGAGAGATTTACCGATCCTATTTTGAGACTAATAACGCGAGCTCGTTTTATTTGTATCGCAAATATAACTCGACGACGTTCGTTGAGGGGATACGTCGTGCTGCGTTGGATAGGAATTTCGCGGTGGTTTCGTCGAGAAGGCAGGCCGAGTATATGGATCAGGAATTAGGCAGAGGTGCGCCATTGATTTACTGCTTCCCGGAGAATAATAATCTCTATAAATACGGTGTTGTTTTGGTAGCTAGGAAATGGTTTCCGATGTTGGATCGTTTCAACAGTATTATACGGAGTGTAACGGAGAACGGCCTGATAGACAAGTGGAGTGAAGAGCTGTTCATTCACACGATCAATGTTGGAGGGAACAGCGATATAGTGCCTTTGAGTATTCAGCATTTGCTTGGGGCTTTCCTGTTGATTAGTATCTTGTTTGCCATTAGTATTTTCGTTTTTATAGCCGAGTTAGTAATTGGTTTCCTATCGCGTAAACAGGATCAGAAGAGTAAAGTGATATTTGTTTATAAGTAAGGAGTAACTTTTTACATTAGACAGATTACTTTAAACATTTAGCATTTAAATAAAGAAAATATATGTACGAGTAGTTCTACAAAATATGATTTTATTTCTTAAATTGTGTCCTCCTTTTTCTTAGACTTAGGTATGTACTACGAGCGACATATGTACTTGTTATAATTACAGACATGTTCTTGATATTTTATTATATGATGTTTACGTTTCATAATAACCTGTACAATACACCACCCACTCTTTGATAATTAATCATTCTAATAGCAATTTCTGATTTTTTGTTTCGATTTACGTAACGTGAACTTTGAAGAGTTCACAATAAAAACAAGGCGTACACACGTTCAGATCCAGTGTATCCTATTTAAATGGATTTTAGGATTTACTAGCAGGCATAGAATCGGTTCACTGATCCGAACACACTGTAAGGATCGGGCTGTCGGCAATTCATCAGTCTTTTCAAGTCCACTTTTGAATATAGGCCGCCTCTAATAGAGCTTTTAGTTGGTGACCGCAGTGGGCGATGTTAAATAGAAGTTGAAGGTGGTAGAACTCTTTGTGGTTCCACTCCGGAAGCACCACCACCACAACTATTTGTACATAATAACAGCAGTGTTATGCGCTGTTGTGTTCTGGTCTAAAGGGTGTGGTAAGGGAGACACTTTTCCGAGGCATTCCATCTTAGTACTCAGCGGTAGCAACGCATCTGTGGCTAACCTTGGGTGAGACTTTGATTATTATTATCTAGTGTTGATTACAGATGCCCATGGGCGGCAGAAGCCACTTACCATCAGGTGGTCTGCTGCATCAGGTACTACTTCAATACTATAAAAAAAATAGAAGGACGATGCAGTATGTTTCCTGAATTCTCCGTAGTTGCCTCCTATGACATCCATGAAGAGAGGGAGTATGGCTAATCAAAACTGACACCACTCGGCACAACGGTGTCGGTAATACTGACGCAATTTCTCGGAGGGGAAACTATTGCGATACGTGTTAATGACGTCATATGCACGAATGAATTCATGAGTAAATGAATGAGGGAATGATTATTCATATAACAAGCTATAGTCATATCTCATTCTCAAATGGTAGTTACACTTTAACCTTTAAAATCCGCCGAACATGGACCAGCAGTGGCAAGAAGCATATATTTGATATAAAAATTTAATATAAATATTATGTTTGACGATACGAAAACCGATACGATTAGGTATTCTTAAATTTTGTACATAATTAATATATTTTTTTACTTATTGGATTTTTTTTAGTTATTGTGCCGTGTTTTCACCTGCGTGCTATAATTATCTATCTCTGTGCAATTTCACCTATATCGGTTCAGGTGTAAAGATTGGAATTAAGAAATAAACATCCGTTTTGATATTTTCAAATATAAATAGCTGGGATAATGTTTCCCCTTAACTGGACTAGCTTTTGTGCGACAATTTCCATAGGAACTAACAGCATGGACCGTGAGTTTAGTGCACTCTCCAAAGAATCGATCGTTTTAATTCCATAGATTATCTAGTTATTTCCTTTGCAAAACATATTAAATTAAATAACTATTCGAATAAATATATCCGTAAACAATATCTTCCCCACATTGTATTCAATTTAACCACAGGTTGTATATTGAACTCGTCGAATCTTTATTATTCACAAGCTGTGCCACGCGGTTTCTTCATTTAAATAAATGTTATATAATTTTAAAGTTGTTGCTTTTGATACTCGTATAATAGAATCTAAATGTTATTATGCTTAAGAGTACTAGTTAAAACAAACAAGACACAGAAAAAAAAACTACAACTATACACATATCCAGAAAACAGTAGGTAATAGGTACATAGTTCCACATTATTACGGCATTTCATTGCTTTACGGTGAGAGTTTTTGTACAAAGAAGCCGCCAGCTTTTTGGTAAAAAAGAAAAGAAAGCTTTCAAAATACCAGATGTCAAATGATAAAAGCATGTTTAAACATATTTATAACAAGCTGAGCCCCACGGTTATACCCGCGTTTAAAAACTGTAACTTGACATAGTTACATATAGCCGAAATTTTAGACCTTATATAATTTTATCATTAGAGCATCGTTTGCGAGAGGACTGATAGCAACTGACGTAGTGCGCGTAGAGCGCGCGTGGTTTCTAAGGTTTTAACTTTTTGTACGGAACCCTAATTACATTTTCTAAAATAAAAGTAGCCTTAGTTTCGCCTTATAACACCAGCTATCCAACAGTGAAAGTCCCGTCAAAATCGGTCCTGCAGTTTCAGAGATTACCTAGAACAAACAAACAGACAGACAAAAATTTTAGTAAATGATGTTTTGTTATCAGTATAGTATATACTTCCTTATGCATTTGATAAAAAGCTGTTATTTTGATATTACAAACAGACACTTCAATTTTATTTATATGTGTATATTACTTTTTATAATGGGCGAAGGAGCCAATGAGCATGCAGTTCATATGATAAGTGGCTAATACCGGCAATGGACATCTGTAATCAATCTCAGGTATACTCAGAGCCTTATCCGAGGCTAGCCCCATATGCGTTGCTACCCCTGAGTGCTAAATTGGAACGTCTCGGATAAGTATGTCTCCCTTAACACTCACTTCAGAACAGAACACAGCAATGCATAACACTGCTCTTACTAGGTAGTAAAGAAGTTTAGGTTTAGTTCCAATTTACAATGTGTGTAATTATTGTAATCATTAAACATTAATAAGCATTGAAATTTTAATAAAAGCCATTTAATGCACATATTTAACTGTTTTATGGATAGTTAACCATAGATTTAAAAGTCATTGAATGCCGCAAAGGCTGTGTATCCATCAGTTAGAATAATTGTTTAGGTTATTTAAGGATAAATAATATAAGTAGTAAACTGTTCATC
>MOOZ01000235.1:153123-168553 GCA_002930495.1 Cecropterus lyciades | reverse complement strand
TTCATTACAAATGTCAATAAGCGGCAGTGACTACTTACCATAAGATGAACTGCATACTCGATTTTAACTTCAGCCTAAAGCTAAAAAACTAAGAAGGGCAACGTATCTGAAGTTGATCGTAGGCGAGACTTTAATTTTACTCGGAGAAGATTACAGAGGTCCACGGTCCAATTTTGTAATTAATCATGAAATCTTTTTTATCTGACACAAGATCTATTAAATAAGAAAACATTTCAGAATGCTTTGATCTTAAAAAGGACTACGAATAAAGAGGTGGAAGATTAATAATAAAATGAACGTTAAAACGTATCCATAAGGCGCATAATTCTATGTTGTAACTACAACAACTAATTAACGTTAATAAATACAACGACAAACAAATAGCGGCCATATTTGTTTTGTAAACATCTTTATTTGGTAACCGAATAATATATTAGTGGCTTCAAATGTACTTTTCTTAGAACTGCAATAAAGTTGATTCTGTCGTTGAATACATACAAGTATACAAATAATACTCGGATTATTTCCATTATGGAAAAATGCTCAGTTTGATTTGTATACGTAATAAACATAACAGTATTCGATTTTACTTTTATAGTACGAAGTAGCAAACGAGCATGGAGCCCACCTGATGGTAAGTGGCTGCTGCCGCCCATGGGCATCTGTAATCAACCTTAGGTAAGATCAAAGTCTCACCAAAGGTTGGCCACAGATGCGTTGCTACCCCTGAGGACTAAGATGGAATGCCTCGGAAAAGTATGTCTCGCTTACCACACCCTTCAGACCATAACACAATACTACTGTTATTAGGCAGAAATACGTGTGGCGGTGGTGCTTCCGAAGTCGAACCACAACGAGCTCTACCACCTTAGAATAAATAATAATGTACAAATAAAGATAATTACAATGAAATAAACGTATTAAAACAAAGAGTAAGAGGAGGTACTCTGAGGAGTTCGCATATTTCTAAAGCAAACATAGATGACAGTAAAAAATGTAATCTTAGCTGACTATTAATTCCGTTTTGTCGTTTGTTTTGTTTCAAATACAACAAAATTGTTGAGTCACACTCAGACAGCGTATTAGACATTCACAGAGAAGAGCACTTCCTTGAATAAGCTTAATTGAGACGAGGAAACGCCCGTCAATTCGGAAACGAGGCGTGAAGAAAGTCAATAAACCGCTTAGGAATAATTTGGAGTGTAACTTCCAATAGCTAGACTAGCAGAAACAATGGATCTGTAACGTTCAAATACGCTGGGAATATTCCTGACGCCGCGCTGCTAACGAGCAAGGAACTTTGCCAATAAATTGCCGAAAGTAGCATATGCTTGAAACATGTGGTCTAGTACACAAAAGCTTTACAAGTTAAGTTAGGAAAACTATAAGGAAGTCAAACTAATTATAATAATGTGTCTATGTAATATAGTAGTCATATTATTATGCACTTACAATGCGTAATAATTGTGGTAGGTATTAAGCCTAGAAATTTTCTATAATGGCGATCTAATTTAAAGACTTTTTCACGCTTCATAGATTTTTATATAGTGTTAAAAATGATCATTAACGTCAGGATTTACTATATATCTACCACCAATTATTGCCATCACGTAAGTTGACTTAGGTGTTTCAAAAGTATAAATAAAAATATAATAATTATTATTATTACTATTCATCTAATTTGGTATAGAAGTCCCAATAAAAGAAATATAAGACAGATATCATTGTATAATATTTCAAAATAGTGTAAAGTCTACTGATTTATACTTACGTGTGATGAGCTAAGAATTTTATAGGTTTGTATTATGGATAAGATCCATGCCCATCATTGATCTAATACTGGTCAATTGTCCCCTTGCACATTTGCTGGTTCTAGCTATTTTCTAGGTTAACTTTGGGAAAATTGAAAAAAAGACGTCGTTCGCTAACGAGCCGAAATTAACTTTGCCAATAAATCCTACAAAGTAGGACATATGTTTTATTAGTTATATGTTTTCATTATATCGGCTACATTAAAAGAATATATATTAATTAAATATATTTATATTATATATTTTTTTATCAGATTGAAGTAGCAAACGAGCATGTAGTCTCCGTGATAGTAAGTGGTCACTGCCGCCCATGGACATTTGTAAGCTACTTCACACAGAACAAGGGTTCAATATAGGCCGACTACTGCTTGTGATCAGGTAGCCCTTCTGTCTTATCGTTAGGTTAAGTTAGGTCTTACCGTTAGCTTCGTAGGATTTCTGTTTTCTTTTCAGAAAACTTTCAATTAAGACCATATGGCTACGTTACCTGAAGGGCTAGGGATACTTAAGGATAATTAGTTCAGTACTATAGGGCGTCGGTAATATTGGATTTAGGATGTTTTACTAAGCTGAATACCCTTTACTTGAGTATGGGTCTGTCAAACGTCACCCGCAGTAGAAAAATCAAGTAGACAGAGTAGATAGAGATAGATAGAGAGTTTTTAATTTAAATTTAAAACATCTTTAATTAATATTTAACAATGTGCCAGTGCTTACACTACTTAAAATTAGACGAATTGAGAGAGACTAAATGTTTTTATACAAGATATTCAATCTCCCTTCCTGTTCAGTAGGTACTGGTTTGAGATGCCCCCGAATACATCCTTGTTGCATGAAGTCTGTTTTACGTACCGTTGTGTAAAAAAACCAGTAATTATTTCATCCATCGTTCTTCTAATTTCTACAATCTAATTACGTTATTTGAAATTAATTAAAACTTACCAACTCCTAACGCTGAAAAATTACAACTTTAAAAACAATATGCACCACATATTAGTGGAGCCTTTGCTGATGTTTATTATACTGATGTGAGTAATAAAAATATAGTGTAAGTAAATAATAAAACTTTAAAATAGTACTAACTTAGACGTAGTCATAACTTTTTTCATTCCATCAACCCATTATTGTCCCACTGCTGGGCACAGGTCTTCCCTCAGACTGATAGAGTTTCAGGCCATAGTCCACCGCACTGGCCAAGTGCGAATTGGTAGACTTCACACACCTTTGAGAACTTTTTTAAAGAACTCTCAGGTGTGTAGGTTTCCTCAAGATGTGTTCCTTCACCGTAAAGCAGTTATAATTATTTTCTAATACGCACATAATTTAAGAAAAATGTGTGGTGCGTGCCTCGGATTCGAACCTCGGACCTTCGATTGAGAGGCCAAGTTTCAACCATTCGGCTATCTCTGCTCAGGTATTACTTGATATTTTAAAATTTGATAACATTAAAATTAAAAAGTGAATATAAAAGTAACAATGTCTCTTCTAGAAAGTAAAAGTATTACACAAGCAAATACCTAGAAAACCGCAAATGTTGGCAAATAAAACTAGAAAACTACTCCAAACCGCCTATCCTCAATCTAGCGCGCGAGCCCATTTGTACATTTGTCCATCCGTAAATCGCCCTTGCCGTGAAATATCTCGTCGGAGCCCACGCGTACAACCCATACGTCGATACAAATGTAATCGCTGTGTGAGGACTTATCCTACTTTGTTTATGTCAGCCTAGTACAATGGATCTTTGGCTATGGGTGAATACGCTGGAAATATTCCCGACGCCGTCTTTGGTTCTAGGAATTTTTGAACAAGATGATTGAGGATCGCTTATCTATGTAATTTTGTTCTCTTTTCACATACAAAACGTTTTATTTAATCCTCATTTAGAGGTATAAATAATAATATAATCACTATTAAAGGATTTTCCTACATTGTTTATCTCAGTTTAATACAATCAATCTTTGCGATGTACCTAATTTTATAAATGACGAAATCTTTTATGTGAGATTGAAGTAGAAAACAATTATGCAATTCCTTTGATGTTAAGTGGTCACTTCCGCTAATAGACATTCATAATCAACTTCATATAAACAGGGGTTACTAAAGCTACAGTCAATCACAGGTGCGTTGCTACGCCCGAGGACTAAGATGGTCGCCTCATAAAGAGAGCCGGCAATTACATCCTTTCACTGAAACGCGAGAAGTGCTTCACGATACATAGGTTACATAGGTGTGGTGGTGGAGGTGTCCTTGATGGAATTCACTCTACCACTTTAATTATGCGCCATTTACGTATCATTCATGTGCCACTGAGCTAAAGGTTTTTCGGCAGGTAATCCAGTGATTTCGACAGGAAACAATAAGAATATTCGACGCACGCACCGCGGCTGACCGTTCGAATACGGCTTTACTGCCGCAAATAAATATTCAGATCGAATCAAATCTAGTTCACGTTCTCATTGGGGTGCTTAGCGGGAGAAAATATTTATTAAATAAGCAGGTATAGTAAGTAAGTGTAAAGTGTAAAAAAATATTCGATAAAAATTGTTGTATTAAATAAATAAATAAGATATTTCTTTCTTTTATTTCAATTTATTACGGATTATGCTAAGGAACAATATTGAAAGAAAACCGGGTCTTCATCGTGATTTTTTGGAGAAGTAGGATATGGTTGATGTGTAATACTTTCTAGATCTTCTTTTAGAAATTCGTCTCCATCATCAGGATACTTATAATTTTTAGCTCTAATTATATTAATAAAAATTAATAACTTTTTATAACGTCTTTTAGATGTCTCAATCTGAACAGGCCCTAATTCTGTAAAAATTGCCCCTCTTTCCTGCAGCGTGCGAATTATTGCCGAATATTGCAAGCCTAAGGAACATAAGTTGTATTCAATGATCATCACATTCACGCTACTTTAACCCCTACACAGACGTGATAAAGGCGAGATTAGTGTGAAGAAAATTGCGGTAAAGATTAACTTGTGTAGAGGAATGTATGCGGGGAATAGCTCGGCATATCCGCTGGTTTGATTCGTCATGGCATTAATTGGGCTTATTCCCCAATATGGCTATTATTGACTCGTAATGGGAGACTGTTTCGTGTGATAATCAATATGAGGCGAAGAACTGATTGATTTATTCGATTGTGTGTTTATGTCATTAATTATTTATCTGTTTCATTTATCTATTTTGTAAGGTCATGATTTTTGTTTATTTATGTGCTTACTTAAACTGGGACTCACTTATGTACTAGCTGTTGCCAGGGATTTTGTACGCGTAGAATATAATACGAAAAATTAGAACATTCAGCCTATTTGCAGCAGTGATTTTTTAACATTGCCAGATCCTCATCGTCATCGAGAGAAATCTTCATGGATCTCCTTCTACCCGTGGGGGTGCAGAAGGGGTATGTTGAACTCCTACGTACTAAAACTCTGCAGCGTTCAACTGGACGTACGGCGCCGGGTCACGAAAAATCGTAAGCAATAAATTCGCGGCCCGGTGGCGTCGGCCGGCGCTGGTGTTAACAACAGCCACGTCCCGAGAAGAAGAGGCTTCTCCCAGTGGTATACCTGATTCCAGAACGCATACACGGCATCCACATCCCTAATAACAGGAGTGTGATTCATCCTTGGAACTGAGTCCCGGAGTGGTTAATACAACCATTAGAACTTTATTCGTTCGGAATTTCTTCTCGCGGGCTGAAACCTTGCGGGGAAACAAGTTGAAGGTTGGAGCTTTCTTATGTGATTTAAATATCCGCCTAACTTACCATTACAAAAAATTGTGGTTCGACCGTCTTAGTCCTCGGAACTGACAACACATATGTAATTGACTACAGATAGAACCCCTGTTCTATATGAAGTTGCTTGTCCAAGTGAGCCACACCACGCCGCCATTTTTTAAAATACATACATACACACAAACATAAATACGCTCGAAATACATTACTCTCCTTCTTCTCCTTCTGACGCAGTTGGGTAAAAAGAATACTAGAAAATTTTAATTGTTCGAAATATAACATCAAAATTCCATTTTCAGCTCTGTTAAAACTATTTGATATTAATAAAGTGTAAATTAATGAACCGCTCCGTACTGATTCTAACTTTTTATTTTATTGAAGTCACGAAGAAGCGAGCTAACAATTTTATTCTCGAGAATTTCTAGAAAATAGTGGAAAATTATTGCGGTGCAAAATTAAAAGTATAAACTAGAGAGTATTGTGTGCAGCCTTATTATTTTTGAACGTGTGCAACTGTGCATGTAGCCATGCTTTTTTATTTTAAAAAGAATTGTTTATTCTCATTGTTGTGTCTCGAGACATCATTGTTTTTAAAATAATAATGAGTTAGTAAGCTAGTAATGATAATAATTACTTGGTTTTGCCAGCCTTTTTCATTTATAACAGCGTAGTTAAACTTTTTTCATTAAAATACATGAATTCATTGAAATGATAAGCAAATGAAAAAACTTCAAAAGAAAACTTCAAAATTATGACAGCAGAAAGGTCTGAAAATTAAAAATAATAGTCTGTTGAATTTTAATATTCGTATTATAATCCTGTCACCCGAACTTTCTCCACAAAAAGAAAATAACAGTTCAAAATGTCAATGACTGGGTCATTCTCTTTTCAAATGTTATAACTTCGAGAAGCATCTGGCAGCAATATGCATTTAATTCTATAAATCATCTGTGGCTACTAGGAAATGGCGGCATAAAGTTGAATTTACGCGCTCATTACCACAGATAAAAAAGAGCGACTTGCTCTCACAGATTCAGAATCTTTTTTTTTTTTTTTAATTTTTAATCTGTTGTAGCAAGTATATGAATATTTTTACGTTCCACTTCAGTACACAGATGTTCTAAATGTATGTATTTTTACATTTTGTTTTGATAGTGGAATTAATGATTGCGTGTTTATAAACACACGCTTAGCAAATGTATTAAAATGACATGTGTATAGTTTATAAGACCAATGATATTCCTCAGATAAAAGATTAAAGGCGTTGGTGACGTTTTTTTGGTAATTTATTTAATGAGTCCAATATTATTGTAGCTATTAATAAAATTAGAATTCCAGTCTCATCCGGTCCGGGGAGTGAGAAATATGTATGTATATACATATATTATATTATTAATACTGGTAATTATAATGGCTATGAGTGTGAAAACCCTTAGTTGTTTAGTTTATTAATTTAGTAAAGCATCGTGAGGGATTTTTTAAAATATTCTACTACTCCTCAAAATGTTCGTATCAAATGTTCGCCGGCTCATATATGAGGTGGTTGAAGGTGGTAGAACTCTTTGTGTCTCGATTCCGGAAGCACCACTGCCATACCTATTTCTGCCTCATAACAGCAGTGTTATGCGCTGTTGTGGTCTGTCCAGGGGACTATTATAGTCCTTGGGAGCAGCAACGTAGGCGATTGACTTCAAATAGAACGCATGTTACAGAACATGAGATAAGCCTGCAGATGTCCACGGGTTACCATCAAGTGGACGGCATGATCGTTTGCTACTTCGACGAAAAAAACCACTACCATCAAAATCTTCAAACCAAAACACAGTAGCTTAATAATGCACTCATTAGGCAGAAATAGTTGTGGTAGGGGGTTCTACAACTTCTCTTGTACTGGAAAAAATCTCTACATTTCCACAGATTTGTTTATCTTACAAAAATCCGAAAAAACAAAGAAACATCGAAAGGTAAAAATAAAATTCGAAATATATTGTTGTACCCACCAATATCGGATCGGAAATACTAAAGTACTTGCTCCACCGTTGAATGACGGGGAAATATCTTAGAAAATTACTTAAAATCAAAGATATTACAAAAAGTGCAGTTGAGTGTTTATATATATATGTGTTTATATATCTATACTAATACATAAAAATGAGATGGTGTGTGTCTGTGTCTTACTCAATCACGCAAGAACTATTGGTTCGATTGACATGAAATTTTGCATGGATGTAGCTTATTTAACTGGTCATTGTCAGTTTGATTTTGATATTTCCGCTATTTAAAGATGATGACTATTTTAATGACGTCACCACATGTTTTAGTTTCAGAGTCTCATATCTCCATTTTAAATTAAAAACAGAAAACGCTAAAAATAGCGAACATTTGATGGCATATACGAGGTTAACATTTAATCTATACTAATATTATAAAGCTGAAGAGTTTGTTTGTTTGAACGCGCTAATCTCAGGAACTACTGGTCCGATTTGAAAAATTCTTTCGGTGTTAGATAGCCCATTAATCGAGGAAGGTTATAAGCTATATATCATCGTCGAAACTTACGCGGGTGAATCCGCGGGGCGCAGCTAGTTTTCTATACGGGATGTCCTTATTACTTTTCATGTGCCTCCAACGGTTAGTGAGTAAAACCTGAATTTTTTGTCTCGTAGCGAAGCACGAGTACTTCAGCTAGTGTTTTAAAATTGTGTATTGGCGAAGTGGAGGGAAGAAATTCATACTTCTGTTCCTCCTTTAGGTATAAAATATTTTTCTATGTAGAGGCACACGAAATGTTCGGCATTAGTCTTCAATTTTAGCCATGCGCGGGATATCAAATTTATTTCGGATTTCAATCTTTTTTACTCGTCAGAAGGAAAGTAATGTTTTTCGAGCGTATGTATAAATATATGTCTATTTATTTAGTACGCGCTACAGCCCAAACAGCGTAACGAATTGTAAAATATGACATATCATTTTAATGGCCTCAGTTTGTATAGTGACATAAGCTATATGCCAAATAAAAAAAATAGTACCCGCGAATTAAAGAAAGGGGGGGGGGTATTCTTGGTATCAAATGAATGTTAGTAAAAATACTGTTTACTAGCTATCGTTTTATATTTGGTTCCTTATATTATCGCTTATCGCTGACCAGTCCGTAGTAGAACCAATCTGGTGAGCACATTGTACGCGGGAGCCGCGCTATTTCTTCCAATCAAATTTCGTTGCGCGGTGAAAAGGAACAGGTGATATGACATCGAATATAAAATGCGAGCTCGTGACGTCACTGCTCTACAATCGAGAACATGTCTATTACATGACAGATATTAGACCGAGAGCCGGTGGAAAAATGTTTAAGGTGGCAAAATTTCTTCTATGTGTATGTGTAGCGTTTATAAATTTTACAAAGGAGCACCACCGCCTAATAGCAGCGGTGTTATGGATTACTGTGTTCTGGTTTGAAGGGCGTGTTAAAGGAGATATACTCATCTGAGGCGTTTCAATTTGGTCTTCAGGGGTAGCAACGCATCTTTGGCTAGCCTCAGGTAAGACTCTGATCTTATCTGGGGTTGATTGTAGATATCTATGGACAGCAGCGGCCACTTATTATCAAATGGACTGCATGCTCGTTTGAAACTCCCATATTTAAAAAAAAGTTAAAAAGAGATTACTTGATAATCAAAAGTAGTAATATTATGATGACATACAAATGTTTGCGTAAAAACGCAAATTAAAACAAAGAAACAAATAATACATATGAATAAATTTATAACATACATATCCAGAAGGGTATAATATTACTTTCAACAAATAATAGGTTCATTGTATCTTCAAAGAATCTGAAAATATATTATGTGTATGTTGATATGAGTACACGAGCATATTTCAAAATGTTTCCAAAAACCATTGATTTCGTAGGAATCCTGAAAAGGGTTAGCTAAGGTTAATTATTTAAGAGATTAAGTATTTTCTTAAAATAAGTTTATTTATTTTTTGTTTCATCCTTTAATGTGCTCAAGTAGTGATATAATAAAAGGTAAAAATTATGAGCTGCAGTAATGACAAATAAATAAACAATAAATTATTATACTAAACAAAAATACCCGAGACAATGTCACTTAGCAAGCTAAAACGATTAACGATATGTCATATGTCAAATTCGTCGAGCCGTTTGAGTTTGAGCATTCATACACTTGAAAAACATTACCATCAAACTGACGCAGTCGGGTAGAAAGAATAAAAAAAAGTGTAGGAATATATAGTTAAATTTAATAATGTTTCAATTATAAAACATAATTCGCCAGAACGTCAAACCATTACAAGTATATTTAATTCCGAGTACGAACGAAAATAATTTACCAATTCGCCATTTTTAAAACCTGTCTAGAATAACTGGCTCGGAAAACAACGTTCAATGACCAATATTTTTGGTTAAACCATTTTCGTATTGCATAATACCATCCGGCATATCTGAATAATTTGTCAGAGCGGAGCTGAATGGATGGGGGAAATAAATAAGTTCGTCCACGTTAAACCACTACTGTATTGGAATATCTGGAAGATTCGACCAATAAACCATGAACGATTTGGAATACTAAAATTATTTTATGGTTTGGAATGGAATATCCTTATTAATCTGTTCAAGTATTGGTTTTAAGTTTAGTTGCAAATTTAAGCGGCAATTCATTTAAGACTTAGTATCTTGGATCAAAATCTATACATATAAATAAAATTGAAGTGTCTGTTTGCAATATCAACAGCTTTTTACCATATTCATATGGAAGTATATACGATACTGATAACGAAACATCAATTACCAATTTCTTTGACTGTCTATCGGTCTGCCCGTTGGTTCTGAGTAATCTCTGACACCGCTGGACCGATTTTGACGGGACTTTCACTGTTGGATAGCTGTTGTTATAAAGCGTAACTTAGGCTACTTCAATTTTAGAAAATGTAATTAGGGTTCCGTTACAAAAAGTCAAAATCTTAGAAACCGCGCGCGCTCTACGCGCATTATGTCAGTTGCTATCAATACGAAACAATGATATAAAGTTAAAATTGTATAAGGTCTAGAATTTTGGCTATCTGTAACTATGTACAGTTACATTTTTTAAATGCGGGTATAACCGCGGGGCTCGGCTTGTACTAAATATATTAATCTACAATACACGTATGCCTGGATTTTGGAGCAAGTTTCGAGTTGGAATGTCACAAAACTTATTATTAAATAAATTACACGACGAGAAAGCGTTTTGAATAGAGTTCTTTATTTGAGTAGAGATATATGAGGAGCAATGTTATTCGTCATTTATTAATCACTTTTAGAAAAAATAACGTCCAAATTCGTCACAAGTGAATAATGTGGACACTACCTCTTTTACCTCATTACCTAACTCTATACCCATTTGTTTAATAGTTGTACAATGAATTTATATTGTAAGTGAATTGTATTTTGGAAAGTCTTTTAATGTTACTGAAATGAAAAATAATTTAAAGAAATACAATGTATCCGTATCAGATAATTCTACAAAACTTATGCGTTAAGAATCGTGATCAAGTTAAAAATACATTTTTTTATTCGATGTTATTCAGACTACCTGCATAAAAAAAAATGTTGATAATCAAAAGTCGAACAAAATTCAATACGTTCAGAAAGTCTCGATATTTAACAAAGAGTATATAGCAGCCTCTAAAAATTTGAGCTAGAATTGGAAGAAAATAGCCCTAGCTCCCGTGCTGTATACACTTGAGGGAGAATGGGGTTCCATTTAACCGTGTAGTGCTGAATCCCGGACCCCGTGCCTTGATTCTTCAAATCGCATGTCAGCATAAGTAATATTGCGTATGGCAGAGAATTTCTATATTTTTTCAGCGATGGAAATTCTGTACGCGATTTTAGATCGCTTTGTAGTCTGCAAACCGGGTCGTTTGGTAAATCGTTGGAAAAATAATGCGTTTTAATCGGTGTAAAGTCAGTGAAGCAGCTTAGTGGTGGATGCTTCCTTAGTTTCAAACAAGTTTTCACAAGATGGTTAAAAAACACAAAGTTATACAACGTTAAAAGACAAACTCACAGAGTTTCTCAGTTAATATCGAGTTCCGATCCGGTGGTAGTGTAAATAAAAAATTGTATCTAACAATTTCTAAGTACCCTCATAGGCATATGAAAAATAGATATTTGATTTCATTTCAAAATTATGGTCCAATTCTTAATGATAAGATTGTAGTGCAGTATAAAGTCTATTTTAAGCTTAGCGCTGCTGAATTCTAGATTTTTTTTTTATTTTGAATGGGTAATGACTCATTGCAGTCCATGAACATCTGTAACCAACTGCATACACAGCACGGGTTTAATGTGCAGATAGCACATAGAACCCGAGCTTTATCTATGCCTTATATACAGATGCTTTATATACAAATGCCTTACAAATCCCGAGGACTAAGTTTGTCGTCTCATATAAATGTGAGATGCAAGCATAAATTTACACTGAAATACAAGAACTGCTTCATGCTAAAAACAGATGTGACGGTGATACCTCCCTGGTCGAACTATACTTGCTCTTTTTGTGAAGTCTAGTATAAAGGTTGTATCGTAAGATTGATGTACTTCTTCATGGGGTATTGATTTGAGGGAGAACTCCTACACAAAAATTTTTGACTTTACCAGGTGATAAAACCAGTGATGTTCGACCGGGAGGGTACCACGACCCCAAGTATTTTAGAGTGAAGCAGTTTTTGCGCTGTGGTGAGACGACCATCATAGAACTTGAGAGTGGAAACGCACCTGTGATCGACTTCAGATAGAACCCCTGTTCTATATGAGGTTGGACTGCAAGCTCGTTTGCTATTTTAGTATGTTTGAAAATACTTTCATAATCGAATTTTAACATCAAGAGAGCCGCATGCTTGCTACAGTTGTCCAATATCCATCAAAAAGTTAACTGACATAGCACATCACACTGTAGACGCGTGGGCCGGCGTGAACATGGCATTGAAGGTGGTAGAACTCTTTGTGGTTTGACTCTGGAAGCACCACCGCCACACCTATTTCTGCCTAATAACAGCAGTGTTATGCGCTATTATATTCTGGTTTGAAGGGTGTGGTAAGGGAGACATACTTTTCTGAGGCATTCCATCTTAGCCCTCAGGGATAGCAAGGCATCTGTGGCTAGCCTTAGGTGAGACTTTGATCTTACGTATAGTTGATTACAGATGCCCATGGGCGGCAGTAGCCACTTATCATCGGGTGGGCTGCATGCTCGTTTGCTTCTTCCATACAATAAAAAAAAACATTTTCGATATATCTGCAGCTAAGTTGTTGAACTTGCAAAAAGTTGCGAGCACGTTATTATTTGTACCAAAGATCACGCCCTTTCAGTGTCGCCATAGATCCTTGTTAAGTGCCACATGGTCTGTTACAACAGTATTATGATAATTTTTAATGCAAGCATCAAAATATAATGTATGCCTAGGGTCGGGTGATTTATTTGCTTTTTATGCTACAGCGGTTTATGTAATGATGTATTTTAATACAGAATAATATTCTACCGAAATATTTTTAAAATAAAGTCTCTTTTTTTTAAGAGTCGTTCCGTTTTGCTGGGTAAGCAAACGAGTGTACAGTAACCCTGTTGGTATATTTAGCGACCCCTTCTCAGCCCTATCAATCTACTATCTTAAACACTACTATGGCTGCGAATGTTTTCTTAACTTTTATCCCCGCTATTAAAAAAATATATATTTTTCTAAGAAGTGGCGGAACCAGTGTTGTTCGATCGGGGAGATATGTACGACCGCTACACCTATTTCTAGTGTGAAAGCCTTGCATTTCAGTGGAAGGATTATCGGTTCACTTATATATGAGACGATCATCTTAGTCCTCGGGAGTGGCAACCCATCTATGATCCATTTTAAGTAGAACCTGTATTTTATATCAGTTGCTTAAAGATGTCCATGGGCGTCATAACCACTTACCATTGGGTAGAATACATGCCCGTTTGCTACTTTTAATTAAAAAAAAACTTGTTGGTAAATATAGAAGCCACATTAGCCACCTATTTATTTTGGAAAATAGCCTATTGATAACTAGTGTAAACTATGCTATTCAAATGGAAACACAGTGTCATAAATAAACACTAAACTAAAAGGCGATTAACACTAAAATTGTAATTTCGCAATTCAGATCAGTATACACTGTGATCACAGATTTAAATAGCATATTATTCCCTCCATTTTACATTGTGAAATATATTTTTTGAATTTATACATATGAAAATGAAGTACTAAAAACAATTTTACCTACAAGTATAAAGAGCCCCAAAGTGGAACCGTGAAAAGTTTTCCCTATTTTTCTTATATTGACATGCAAATGAGCAGTCTATCTGTTTTTTAGTCTGAAAGTAGCAAACGAGCCTGCAGTCCACCTGATGGTAAGTTGCTCCTGCCGCCCATTTAAATCTGTAATCAATCCTAAGTAAAATCAAAGTCTCACCTTAGGTTAGCCACACATGCATTGCTACCCCTGAGGACTAAGATGGAATGCCTCGGGAAAGTATGTCTCCCTTACTAAACCCCTCAGACTAGAACACAACACTGCTGTTATTAGGCAGAAATAGATGTGGCAGTGGTGCTTCCGGAGTCGAACTACGAAGAGTTCTAACACTTCTATACACCTGTTTCTGCCTCGCTGCCCTGCTGTAACAGTTGAACCACAAAATAACCTTTTGAATAAATTCACCGTAATTCAAAACCACGAAAGAGAAAATTTATTACCACTATATAGCGACACTTCTATTAATTTAAATCTATGGCTACATTAACAAACCCCTCCACACCACATTCGTTCATTTCAATATTCATGAGGGCTGTATTGAATTTTCATCTTCCAACTCCCATGTACAGGGCAATTAAATAGAAATCGATGGAAATTGATAGGAGACAATTTGCATCTATTTATACGTAACGCGCTTTTGGTTAAAGAACGATATTCCATACAACCAAAGGGGAAAGAAAAATAAATGGCTTCAATTACATATCACTGTTACGCTAATCTTCAAAATCGCTTAACCGGAATTTAATGTTTTGTTTGTGTATTCATATATTTTTTATTAATTTACACGAATCAATGAATTTTCTATCTTGTGTTTATTATTCTCTTGAAGCCCAATGCTGGATATAGGCCTCATCTAATGGGTATTTATGCCAAACGTCACCGCGTGAGGTTTTTTGACCACAATGGGTGTTGGTGTAATAAAAAACGTTGCTGCTCTCTACTGGATTTTGTCCCTTTTTCGCCTCCTATGACATCCATGAACAGAGAGAATGTCATACTGTTGAAGATCGATGCCATAAAATTAATTAATGAATCTTCACGTAACATTTTATTGTTTCGCGATTTCATCCGGTAGTTCGATTCCTGACAAATTTTTAATTTTGCTTGTTATCTTGCATATCACGGAACACAAAGAGTAATAGAAAAAATCTTTAAATTCAATTCTGATATTCCAGCATGATCCACGAGTAAACAATGAAAACCAGAAGCGCGTTTGGTTTTTATTCTGTTTCAGTTTTTGCTTAAAATAATATTGCAATGGGTATATGAAGCTGTTTCCCACATCTTTAATGTTTGTGGTAAGACAACGCACACTTACTAGTATTATATACTAGCTTTTCCGCGTCTCCGCCTGTTTCGTTAATTTATCACATTATCATATAATAAAAAAAAATATGTATTAATCCAGGTCATGAACTATACGTGTGCCAAATTTTAGCCACATTGGACCACTAATTTTAACGTGAGGACTAACAAACATACATACATTCTGACAAACTTTCACTTTTATAATATACTAGCTGAGCCCGCGGTTTCACCCGCGTTT
>MOOZ01000235.1:115502-125921 GCA_002930495.1 Cecropterus lyciades | reverse complement strand
TCTCCGACTGTCACAAATTTCAGATAAATCATCAGTTCATAAAAAGTCGACTAAAGAAATTTGTTCATAACAAATGTGTTACTATGCCTAAGAATACAGTGCCAACTGTTTTGTTGATTCTCCAGACAGACATTGCTATACAACAAGAAAAACGTTACTCAATAAAAATTACATAAACATTCCGCGAACCAAAACATACTTTTGTTTATTGATAGCATCACTCACTTAGACTATAGCGTTAGAGCTACTATTTGCGAGTACCGATACACGGTGAGAACGCGAACATTCGTGAAATCCATCTCTGGATATAATGAAGTAATTAAAATGAAAAGTTATGTAAACACACCAAACGAAGCAAAAGAAAAAGGCACCGACCACTGAAATAACAGATGTAAAGATTACAACGCGCCGAGTGATTCATATAAAGAAATTTTTATCTAAGCCAGATTCGTATCTATTTTAACCAGGAAGATGAAGTTTTTGAAATATTTATGGCTTTAATGAAATCCCATTAGATTAATAGGCTTCTAATTAGTTTTAATGACACAGTTTTTCATCTTATTAATATTATGTCAAAGTTTGTAATGATGTATGGGTGTATAGAAGGTATTGGGTGTTTCACGCAAAATTTCCGGTCAGATTTTGTTGTAGTTAGGTACACATATTTATGTTCTGGATTAACGTATGGGATACTTATTACCGTGATAACGTGAGTGGAGCGGGCTGAGCCACGGGAATAGACTAGTATTTAATAATTAAAATATTTAATAATTAAATAAGTGGTTTTAAGGGTGTTTTAAGACAATAAAAACAATTTGAGACCCATTAAAAGATCTTTCATTATACCTATTTCTCATAATTTTATTAAAATTTTGTTATTGAAACAGAAATATTGTTGTTATGGTTTTCGCAGAACCAATTCTATGAGAATGAACAGTAAAGGTTAAAACTTTGTAATTGAATTTTTATTTTTATTATAATTTATTTATTTAACGCTTTTTACGAGTTTGCGTTAAAATAATAATATTAAAAAACGTTATAAATAAATATATTTTTCTAATGATCTATTTACTGGCTTTCATTTGATATCCATATTGTCATGATAATAAAAATCATCTCCTCAGTTCGCGGGCGCCATATTTAAAAAATGTATAGCATATATCTTTTGATATCAGAGATAATTCTAGTGACACGTCATGTGTTACAATCCATCAAGCCGTTTGGTTGTAGATTATGCTAAAGAAATGGAGACAAACAAGTTCGAAAAATATCACCCTTCGTCAGACACAGTTGGGTAAAAAAAAGAAACAAAAATAATGATACCATGAATGTCAACTGTGAAAAAAGTAAGTTTAGTATACAAACAAAATCATTTTTAAACGAAAGCGAGCAATTATCACTTTTTAAAATCTTTTGTTTATGGAGATGCGGAGATGCAAATTCCGTGTAAAACATAAAAATTGAATATTCGTTTAAAAGAATTAAAGTTATCATAAAGTTACACAGAAATTCATTTTCAGGAAATATTCATTTTTTCCTAAATCCCTGTGGAAAATTCTACTGTGGGGCTATGCGTGTAAAAAGCGTTACTTTTCAAATCCTGCGTTATATAAACGTTTTCATAATTTCAGCTTTAAGTCATTTTGGGTGCTCGTATTGTATGCTGGTCAGTTACTGTACACTCATTAGTAATTCCAAGGGATATAAATGATATTACAATGAACTTTATTTGTATTGTCCGCGGCTCCATTAAACAAGTAATTAACTAGAAACACTGATTCTGTGGCCCGACCATAATAATACTACGATTCGTCACTCGTCTTTTGTTTCGCTCCCATTGTTTTCATTTTTGCGGTTTTCTTTTGTAATATTTAGCGGAATCTCTTTATTTTCCATCAGTAAATCTTTTTTCACGGCAAAGTTACATCTACCATTCCCTAAATATGTTTCACGAAGATAAATTAACAAAATCAAAGTTTTTGAATGGAACTTTGTAGCTTGCGAAATTAATCATGGATTCTTTTGTTGTGTTCTAAATGAGTCTTATGATTTTTGGTGTAAGGCTCGTTTTTGAACTACTTTACAAATGGTATTGTTGTATAAAGATTTTGTTTTTTACTTATTTCGATGTTGTTACAGCAGTGGTGTTAAGTGTTGGAACTTTTTCTCTTTTGTCCGATTTTAATATATATTTTGTATATATTTCAATAAGTGCTTATGCTTAATATTTCTCTTTGAATGGATTAATTATTTTTGTATTTGTTTAAATGTTGATTCTTTATCCCAAAAGTGTGTTTATAATGTTTATAATTTTAGCTAGTAATTTTTATAGACTTTATTTTTATACGACCTACGTAAGTTTTGAAGTTTTTATAAAAAATCATTTTAGATCACAAAAAAATTATGGTATTAGAAATTATAGTCTTCACAGAATATGTTAGGCTAATTTCTTTTTAATTTTTGTTATGAAGAGATAACATAAGTTATGATATAAAAATGATTTACAGAAAAATATTTTACCTATTACTAGATGAAAACCCGGCTTCGCTCGGTTGAAATGTGACTATAATCAACTAAAAGGTATTAAGGAGAATACGTACAAAATGACATACATATATGTACAAAATGAAATAGGTGGGTTATATTGAATTTCGTAGACTTTAACATGAAACTAACAGTGACACCACTTGGCCATAACAGCACTCTATAAACTGTCAAATTTTGAACGCATCCATTTTATTCGTCTTGGTGTCATGGCCGATGACAGATATTCATAAGTTTTTTTCATACTGATAATTTTTTTTTGTTCAAATGATAAGTTTTTTGCTATTGTATCTATTTATGTAGCATTTGTTTCATTCTTCAAACACTTATCTTCAAATCAAATAACTTATTTTTGAAAAAGAGCTATATATTTATTTACAAATTTTACTGTTTTAAACCACCTCTACGGACAAAAAGACATGCATGAATAGCAACTCCAATGAACAGCCTCCTCAGTATGCAATAGTGATCAGCTCTGTTGAGTCTGAACAGGTTTTGACAAAACATTCACAACAAACAGATGATTCAGTTCCTATGACAAATACGTCTCAGGTCGCTGTGGCTGCTGCGTTACCTCTCGTTCAGCCATGCTCCCATGATACGATATCTGAAGAAAATAATCCAGCCGAAATAATAGCACTTACCGACTTACAAGCTGAAAATGTATCTCAGGTTCCAACAACAAACTTCGGTCTAGAAGCTGTTTTAACTACTGCTGCCACCAATGAACATCCATCGTCTTCTGCTCTTGCTGTTCCTATTGAGGTGCTTTCTCCGGTGCCAAAAGGATGTTTCATTAGTGGCCAAGGCCAAACGTAAACCAAAAATTCGATAGAGTTTTTGGTTTACGTTTGTGTTGATTTCTACTCCTAATATGTTGGAAATAAAGACTTAAAATGAGCCCAAAGCTCCATCAACAAAGAAAAAACGCAAAGTCACCAAAAACATTTGAAGTAAATGATGAACAAGAAAATTTTATTAATATTTCTCATGAAGATAGAGAGGACTGTGCTTGCATTTACTGTAACGACCTTTATTCAAGATCTAAGCCTGGAGAAGACTGGTTGCGGTGCTGACAACAATGTTCGCTTTGGGCTCACACTTCTTGCGCTGATGTTCCAAGAAGAAAGCGTTTCATGTGCGAATTATGTCAATAATTTGCTAGCTTTTATATGTATGTCATTATGTCCATAAGCAATATGTCATTTTGTCCGAAGCATACGGACAAAATGGATTATCATTGATTTCAGTTAAAAAAAATCTGTAGTTTTTTGCTAAAAATGTTTATCACTTTCGATAATTTAAAGACCAAAGATGATTGGTGTAAACTATGGATATGCTGTGAACTACCAAATGTTATGATAAAAAAACATTTGTCATTTTGTACATATTTCTCCTACACCTTAGACTTAGAAGCAGATACTTGTAAAAGCTGCCAGTTCACTAGACGCCACCACTTGTAGTAGCTACTCGTAGTTTACAGTTTAATCTACTGGTCCCAGTGCTAGCGAGCCCGTGTAGGTTTGTATACATTTTATAAAAACCTTCCTCCACACCTTCTTAACAGCGCGGCAGAGTGATGCAGAAACACGAGTTAAACTTTTGTAACGCCATCTAGTATAAAATATCAAAACTATCTAATGTATGTATGTAAATAACGCCGCTAGATGGCATATTTATCCTATTATTACATGAATCGGCTTTAAGCAATTCAAAATGGCATCCAAGTGGCCAATATGGCGACTATTTGCACCATTAGAATTTAACAAAATACTCGACAATCCGAATTTTGCGAATATATGTTGTCGATTCGAAATCAATATTTTTTATGTTTTATAATTCAGGTAAGGTTTCAGTCAAGTATACCGTACCCCTTGACGGAATTATTTTTATAGATCATCATAATACAACTTGTTGCCTTATGTAGCTATGTAATCTAATATGTACAAGAGTAGACTACAAATGAAAATAATGGCAGGAAAAAAGTTGTGCTAAGGATTGACGAAGTGGAGCTTTAGCAAACTATAGCACGCTGAAGAACGAATTGAGTAACAAAATACGTCCGTCGAATAATTAGGTACTCGTTCAGCAGGATCCCGTTTCCGTCGGTGTATTCGCCTTAGAAATATTTGCTCATTTTCTTTGAATTAATTACGTGTGGAAATGTTATGTATACGTATGGTAATTACTCAGTACGCCCCGATGATTTACTTTACCCGACAAATTCTGCTCGTTTTCTTTGAATCAAGGGTCGTTATGCCTTCGGTACAATTTTCAGTTGATTTTGTAAAAGCTGAGTGAATAATGTATGGTGTTTTTCTGAACTGTCGTATTTATAAAGTACTTTCAGTGGAAGGCTTACGCTGTCTTTTGATTGAATTTTGATGCTTTTGCTTTGTTTATTATATTTTCGAGTTAATTTGTAATCTCGGTTTTAATATGTAAGTAAATAGCATTTTTTAACGACGTATTCTTCTTAAACTTTCAAGAAGAACACGTCGTTATGGTTACCGTCTTCGACGCACATGTGGGACTCTTACCCACTAAATTCTCTCCGGTTACCTTCTTCGGAGTTGCGAAGAGAAATTCGGGATCACCAAAGGAACGTAACCGGAGTTCTCTGACTTCATAGCCCCTGTGGCGATCTCCCGCCACCCCTTTTGGGCTCCATCCATGAGGGCGTAACAGCCCACCACATCAACTGATGTTTCGACGGTATGCGACCACATATCGCCGTCGTCGGGCTGTTTGATCTCCCGCTCTTGTAACCCGCAATCCCGAAAGCCCCCTTTAAACCTCTTACGACAAGCAGGAGATACCGTAGTTCTATTCTGGTACCGGAACTACAGGAATACCTCGCTAGGAGAACAAGCCGGGGCGACTCCTCCTCCGAGCAGGTTCAGCGCATTCTGTGGCACGTTTGGCGTCTTTCTTCGCAGAAATGATGTCGTTGCAGAAGGTTATCAAGTTGTCCCAGGCCCCTTTGAGTTGAACCAACGCTCCAACTATAAACGGGAGAAACCACGGGAGAAAGATCCGTACCAACCTTTTTGCACGAGGATCCGCCGCTCGAACTCCCACGAAGTCTGTGCTGTACGGATATTCGTCGTGTCCACAGTGGTGACATCGGGCTATCTCTTCTACCGTATCCTGTTCAAATACTCACCATTTTTCATAATCTGAGACAATTAGTAGGTTACTCGACTTTTACATTTCTGTCGAGCCCGGAAATTTCAGGATAGCGTTGAGCATTCGCTGGCGAGAATGAATTTCATCTAGCTATAGGCAACATACTTCATTTTGCCTCAATATTTATTTGTAAGTTTTTACTGAGCTACAATATAATACCAGATTTTAGTATCAAAATACGATGAATAGGAATTGTTAGAGTAAGTTGTTAGAGTAGGGTAAGTGCAATCCAAATCAAATTAGTAGGCTAATGGATGACACTAGACCTCCCATAGTTTCAGCTATGGTTCATTTGGCAAAGTGCTTTAGAATCCGTATATAAAGCTCAGAATTTTCATGGTATTCACATTCATCAATAACTCCTCAATTTGAAACCAGCATCTCCTGTACAACAGCAACATGGCCAAGCTTCTCTGCATTATCTTCATCACCGCTGTCTTCATTTCCTGCGTTAACTTTGTCAAGAGCAATCCTGCAATCGTCACCAGCTACGACCCATTGGAAATCTGCATCGAGAATTGCGCCCAGTGTAAGAAGATGCTTGGAGCTTGGTTCGAGGGCCCCTTGTGTGCTGAGTCCTGCATCAAGTTTAAGGGCAAACTCATCCCTGATTGTGAAGATTTTGCTTCCATCGCGCCTTTCCTTAACAAATTGTAAGAAATAAAAAAGGAAGAAGGACGAATCATCAAAACGAAAATCAACGGCACAGTGTGATAATAAAAAAATGAAATGATAGTTTGTAGTAGTTTGTTTTTTATAATCCTTTGATCGTTTTAGTCACCTCATTGATCAGAATCTGTGTGTTTGTTATTTATAAGACTACTAGCAGATCCGTGTCCACTTCTTTGGGCATTAAAAAACTTTGGTGTGATTCTTGGTACTAAATGTTAGGATTTATTACCCAAATGCCGAAAGGAGGCTTGTTTTTACCGCATATGTATATATATATATCTATTTGTATGCCATTTTGGCGAAACATGTATGCTCTATAAAGTTAAATCTTGGTGAAATTATCTTCATTTGTTACCTTTAAAGGTAATATTAAAATGATTATTATATATTATGTTTATTTTAATTGTTCAATACTTCGTTGTATTCAATATTTGATGTATTCTTATTATCTGGCCGTATAATATATAGTCTTTTTTGCATATCCAACTCGAGATAAACCAACATATTATACATCCGATAATGGGAAAAACACTCCTTTTTAAATTTATGCCTCCTCTTGTTCCGTACTATTATGACTTACTATTGGTGAGTGGCTTACTATTCGCCAGAGGCGTAATTCTAAAATTCTGTTTTTGCTTTACTCTATCTTAAATGATACCAGTACTCAGTCTTATTGTAAAGATTATTTCCAGTGCCGATTTTTAACATGTAATAATTTAAAGGAAACATTACATTGCATTCTAGCAGTTTTTTTCATTTCTCGTTTACCGTTCAGGCGGTACTGCTTTGGAACGTCTTGCCCACCGATATCAGGAAAGCTCTCAGTAAGGTTGTGTTTAAGAAACCTGTCCAAAAGCATTACCTTAACACTTCTATTGGTTCTTAATCATCTACAGTTTCATTATTTTATATATTAAAATCTATTTGTTTACAGATTTTAGATTATCTTTTAACACCTGTCTCAAATTTTCCAGCCACGCAAGGTTGACTGGTAGAGAATGGGAGATTAATAATGAATCATTAATTAATTATTAAAAATTTTTTGTCTAAATCCACATCTAGAGATAAAAGAAGATTTTAGTATGATAACTAAACCATGTAAAAATATCAAATAAAGAAAAAGTTATGAAGAACATTAAATTATAGCGTAATTATTTAAAATAAAAAAAGTCAAACGGCATGAGTAGAATTAAAAGTCACTTATACGAGATTTAAAAGTATATACTACTCGAGTACTGCTAATACATGCAGAACTAGGAAATACTTGTTAATAGTTCTGTTATCGATTGTACTGATATAGTGCCAAAAAATATTATCGTCCTGGAAATCAAATCACGTAATAACCTACCGGAGTCTATCACTGTATGATAATCGAGCGCGCCTGAGATTAACGCTTTCCTAATCATATTAGCAAACAAATCTGTAGGAGTGTGATATAGGGATGTAAATCCTGATATATGGATGGATAGTCTATGTTTTCTAGTTTATTGTGGTTTTTATGTTATGTTTATGTTTACGTAGCTTGTTATGGTACAAAAAACAACAGAGTGGTGGTGGTGGTAGAAACAGGTATTTATTAATTAGGTGCCCTTATTAAAATGAAAATATTCGATCAGCGTTTAAGTGTTACATCTGTCTCTCACAGTGTAATTATTATTTTTATTTAACTTTTATTTTTATTTAATTTTTAATTTTTACTCTTAATTTAAATCCAGTTTTAATTTCACAACTTGATTGATGTATTTAAGTTTATATTTTTATTTTATTATTATTATTTTTAATTTTACTGAAATTTAATTCAAATTGTAACTAATTTTAATCTAATTTATTTTTTTACTGGTATACATATTTAATGATTTCAGTCGCAATGTAATCTCTAAAAAAAATTTTTTTTAATTTTTATTATTGGTTATATTTTACCTACTATTGATAAATTTAACTGAGGGTATGATGATTATTATTTCATATCGTGTAATGTAGTTTTTTTTGCTTGCTTGTTATTTAATTGCATGCTGTTTGTATCTGTAAGTGAAGTAACACTTACCACCAGTCTGTACACAAAAGTGTAACACAATGTATACGCCAGTGATTGCTTTGTTGGTACAACTTTAAATAAATAAATCAGCTTTATTTTGACAAATAATTTTGATTTAACTTAAATGTGTAACGGTTCAGAGATTACCACACATATAATAAGTTTCTCTCAGATACCTAGGTTCGATTCAAATTTAATGAAGTTATATGCCTATTGGCCCTTAACCATTGGTATCCTTTTAAATGGTGAAATGATAAAAATTTTGTTTTGTACAACATTGAAGTGGTATAGTGATAGTGGTGGTGATATAAGCATATAATATTGACGGTGCATTGAATTTAAAGGTGGTAGAGCTGTTTGTGGTTCGACTCCGGAAGCACCACGGCCACACCTATTTTTGCCTAATAAGACCAGTGTTATGTGCTATTGTGTTCTGGTCTGAATGGTAAGAGGGACATATTTTTTCGAGGCATTCCATCTTAGTCCTCAGTGGTAGCAACGCATCTGTGGCTAACCTTAGATCTTACCTAGGTTTGATTACAGATGTCCATGGGCGGTAGTAGCCACTTGCTCAGGTAAGCTCGACTGCTACGTCCATACTATAAAATAAAATTAAGTCGAAAATTACTGGCTTCTGTTCTGTAAAACGAAACGATAAACGAACGAATAGAAATCGATAGATAACTCTGAAACACGCTGTTGCGATTTTTTGTAGATTATATAAGATGCTAATGGTTAAGTAATAAAATGAGTGATACACATAAAAAGGATTTCTTAATTTAACTTGAGGTAGTGCAAACAATCCTCCCAAACCCCTCTCCCCCTCACCTCTCTCCTAATTTGTTCAATTGATGATGGATACTTTTAAATTTCAGACAATAAGGCTTAAGTGCAATGAAACAAGAAGTGTATCAGAACAGGGGTTCTATTCGTCAATCACAATATATACAGATATACAGATGTGTTGCTGCTCCCGAAGACTCATATGGTTGCCTCACATAAAAGAGAGCTGCTGAATCTGCCCTTCCATTTAAACGGAAGAACATCTTCACATATAGACANNNTTTTAATGGTTCCCTCGGGATAACTTCCTGTATATATAGCCTGTTAGGTAACGATTGAGATTGAATTATTTACGGTTAACTACGTGTTTTATAAATAATAGGACGGGATTAATTTTATCTAATGCCTTGTACTCTTATTATGTTTTAGTTTTTAGTGAAATATTTTTTTTTGGAAATTGTAATGGTTGTATGAAAGTGGTTTTGCTTGTCTTACTACCGCTTTATAGCCACCGTGTTAAAGGTGTGGTTAGGAAATATTTATACATGGTGTTCCAACTAATTAATTTTACGGGCAACAGTGGGCACTTAACATAAAGTGAACTGCTTGCTCTTTTTAACCGACTTCTGCTAATTCTACATTATAAATTGTAGCAAATGATTTCAACTGATAAGAGCTCTTTGTATCGGTAAGAGCTCTTTGACATACATGGACTCTTTTCAACTCTGAAGAGGATTGTATTGTCAAGACTCTATTTTACTACACAATTTAAATTAGTATACACTAAGCGGTTCGCTTTTCTGTAGGTATAATAAAATAAAATCGATAAAGTGCGATTCAGACTCGCGCACGAAGGCTTTCCTATTTATTGATATTGAGCCTACTTTAAGTATTTATTTTATTTGTTGTTATAGTGGCAACAAAAAAACATCATCTGTGAAATTTTGAACTATCTAGATACTACGGTACATGAGATTAACAGACGGAAGCGGATTCTTATTAATAAGGTTTTTGCCCTTTAAACGGTACGTAAGCCTAAAAACTTCTAATATGAGGTATGGCATCATTCATTGGGGAAATTCTGTGGACACGATCAGAGTCTTTAGATTACAAAAAAATGTCTAAGAGCCATGTTTCGACTTAGTCAAAAAATAAGCTGCAAACAGCTCTTTATTGATAATCACTTATTAACATTT
>MOOZ01000235.1:90873-106132 GCA_002930495.1 Cecropterus lyciades | reverse complement strand
TATTTCTGCTGAACCACGAACAATAATGAAAAAAGCCCGTGTAACTTCTCATAGGGACAATTGGGAGTGATTTCGTCCACCATGTATGTTATGTATTTATTGTCTTTTTATAATTCGGAATGCTCGTATTATTTACTTATAAGTTTTAGTACATAGAAACATTGTAGTAATCACTCATTACAAATAAGTAGTACAAATATTCTTACTTATTTACTTACTTGGGTTACTTATGTCAAAATGATTCCAGCAGCCCTGAGATCAGGATCCTTATAAGAAGAGCAAATCTAGCGTGCATAAACTAGAATTAAATATAAGTATACGGGAATTTGTTGCTAATTTGTTGCTGCAAGAAACTGTTAAAATAATCGGAAAATAATGAACAGTTTTTTTTTGTCATCTAATTCCAAAAAAATATTTTTATATAAAAATACCTATGATTACTCAAGTTTTTTTTGAAATTCCAACGAGAAGAATTTTAATTGCTTGTTAAAATATGGTTTCCAAGTATATAAGGACTTGGAAACCGACGAACAACAAATTCCAAGCGCAGTCCTGATATCGGAAATTGATTTTTATATAAAAATACCTACGAATTATTTAATTTTTTTTTTTAAATTTCAACGAGTGGAATTTTAGTTGCTTCTTGAAATATGATTTATGAGCATATACACATGCTTATTGTTTGCTTGCTATTTGCTTCTTGTTTAAGAGATAAGCCCTTTAAAACGGTAAAATGTGTGTCCATCCCCCTCTCACTTTTAAACTAAGAGAGTGAAAAATCTGGATAAAACATATGTTGTAGATGTTGTAGAATCTTTGTTGAAAGTTTTCACTTTCAACAAAAACCAGTTTTTGAGATATAGCACGTTTTCAAAAACCAAATAACATAACTTTGTAATTCATAGAAACGATATATAAAAACAATCTTATGTTGGTATTTGGAAAACTGTTCAACTTTATTTATTATGATATAACTTTATTAATGATAATGCTACGGAAACCTTCGCCTAAGTGTCCGACTCTCTTTTGGCTGATATTTTTTGTGTCGAATCATTGCATTTCGATTGAAGGATGGTGTTTTTATCTTACTATCTTAGGCCGTAGCCGTGGAAACACATATGTGATCGGGTTCGGGTAGAACCTCTGTCCTATATAAAGTTGATTACAGATTTTCATGGGCATCAAAGACCATCAGGTAGATTGCATGCTCGGTTGCCACTTCTATCTTCTGAAAAAATCATATAACTTAGAAAAATCAGAGGTGCCTTGAATGATCCTTGGATCTCTAGCTAGAGTAACCCAATAACAAAAACAACAAATTAATTGAATCAAAACAACTAGGTTATTGTTATAACTTTAAAAAAACCTTTAATAAAAAATATAAGTTCGTAATAATATACCGGTTATATGATATTTACCATGTAGAGTTAATATTCAAGCTCTACCGCCCGGATAGAGTTCATAAACATTGACGCCGTGTTCAAATTATGCACAGCGCGAACAATTACCAGTTGCCTCGAGAGGCTTCCGAACAGATTTTAGACCAATATTAACATTTCAATACCCGGCGCAGATACAGTAGTATAGAGTAGAGTTGTGTAGAGCAGACAACTCTAGATGTATTTTTTACCCAACTGCGTAAGAATGAGGTAATTTCTTTCGAGCGTATGTATGTATGTTTGTAAGTATGTATGTAAGTCAATTTCTTTGGCATGCGCTACAGCCCAAACCGCTCGACGGATTGTGATATATGACATGTCATTGGAATCGTCTTAGTTTGTAGAGTGACATAGACTGTATAATTTTAAATTATGAAACAAAAAAGGAAATGGTGTTTTTTATGATGTTAACAATATGGGTATCAAATGAAAGCTGTACACTTTTATTTTACCATGATGATAACGCAAAATCCTAAAAAGTCGGGTTTTTATTTTCATAATAATTTCATGTTTTTATCAAAAAAAAAATTTCGTCTGGCATGTGTGTTGTCACCGCAGTGGATATAAATGAGATACTCAGACGCTGCTTCCTAGATTTTCCCCTTACTCGCCTCCATAACTTCCACGGGAAGAGAGAGTAGTGCTATTCAAGATCGACGCGCAAAATGTTGGCAACGGCAAAAATTACACTTGGCTAATTACTATTGTACCTTTTCAACATGTTACAGGTACTCACGATATGCGGTTTTTCGAATTTTCTTTTGCCTAAATCGATCCAGTTATATGGAACGTGGTTTCGGCGAAATATCGGCAAAAAGAAATTCAACAAACCGCATATCGTGAGTACCCGTAACGTATAAAATTGTATCATTTCCGCGATAATTAGTCTAAAATCATAATTGTACCTATTTATATCCCTGTAGTAACATTTGCTCATTCGTTGCGTTAACAGTCAACTTTGACGCAAATTAGATAATCAATTTTCGCACCTAATTTGGTACAGTAAAGTTCATTTTCCAATTCAAAATGTCCCGTTGGACGGTTTGCGTGACGTTGTCGCGTTCTGAAATATATAACAGTTAGAGACATTTTGTTGCATTATTTTCGGAATGAGTTAATTCAATACACCAATGAACTAGTTAACAAATTTATTTATAATTTTTTACTTAGATAAAAATAAAGATGTTAAGATAAATTATGAATATATTGCGGTGTATTTCGTAATCGATCTATGACGTTGACTATGAGTGATCTATGGCGTATGACCTTAAGTACTTCTTCTTCTTTATTTCTTTTTGGAGGTGGTAGGATCTTTTGTCATTTGTCTACACCACACCTATATATGAACACAGCAGCGCTTAATACTGGTATTATTATTAGGGTATGCTTATTGCTGTTAGTACTCTCTGCCATCTTTGAGCAGTCAATAAGACAATGATTAGAAGCATTAAAGATGAAGAAAAAGGTTGCGGTAAACTACATGTCAGAAAGTTCTTTACAAAAAACCTCGAAGGTGCGTCTACTATTTGCACTTAGCCAGCGTGGTGGACTTTGGTTAACACCCCTCTCATTCTGAGAGGAGACTTGGATTGATGTCCGTCACGGGTCACCACGTACCAGTAACTTCCTGTATCTATCCGTATTGGGAGCTGCGTATTGGAGAGTGCTTAAGGCCTCCTTCACTAGGATTAAATAAGCTATGGAGGCCTTATGTTCAGCAATATATTTTTAAGTCCTGATAGATGATTAAATTATAAATTAAATAAAACTATATTTATTAACATTAAGAATATAAGCTAGCTCCAGTACCTTAACTAATGGTTATCCTATTATTGATTGAATAATCTGCCTGTAAAAATTTCAATCTAGTTGTTTCCTTGACGTTCACCGTAAGATAAATTAGGCGTCCGATAGAAGTTCGATACAAGCAGTTCATCCCGTCAGTCATAATAAAGGAATGATATTGTATCCCGATGAAACTAATATGTCCAATGGATGGTAAGATAAATAATTATTTCAATGTGAGTGTGCCTATGAATTTAATGCATTTATTTTATGTCTTACTATGCGGGAAGCTTGAAGAATTATTCATATTTCCGCAATATGAATTCGAGAAGGTAATGCGTATAGGTGCGGTTCAGGCACGAGAGTATAAAAAATATTTTTCAAAAAAATATCCAACAAAATTATGTTTGGATTAAACATAATAATTAAAAAATAATAATAATTTACTTATTTTCTGATCGATTTTACGACTTATATCTGAATGAGATTTTATAAAAAAAAATCTTTAAAGTCAGTTTAGTATTTTTTTTCAATCAATAATAATTAGTGTAAAAATGTAAATTAAGTGGGCAAGGACCCATTTCCAGGAGTGGCCCAAGAAATCATTAAAATTCATATACGAAAACTGATGCTGAATTGAACGTCTAACACACGCTTCAGATATATTAATTACAGCTTAATTACGCCTATATTTACCTAAATTGCCAGGCAATCACAAATCAGTATCCATTTACGTAGTAAGATAATCTCAGATGATATTTGACCGGATCCCATCTTCAATTTCATTATCATAAAAGCCAATAATTACGCAAATTTGTATACAAATGGTATATATCCGATAGTTTCCAATTTATTGGTATACAACGCATCATTTACTGTTATTAAGTCCATCAGATACAGTAATACTTATTGGTTTCGAATTAAAAATTTCATTTTGGATAAGGGGGAATCTCTGTGCTGTTTTTGTAGTGTAACATAAACGCTTTCTACACTCATAGCCCCACAGTAGGATTTTCTCCTGTGTCGTGGGTGCCATGGACACACAAAGACGAATACACAAACATCCAGACCCAGAACAGAAACCTAAACTCATCATTCAGATGTCTGTCTGGCCGGGGATCGAACCCGGGGCCACTGCGTGTCAGACCGGTATGGTGACCACTCAGCCACGCGGGTCGTCAATGTAGTGTGGACTTCCATATGTTTATCTTCTTATGCTGAAAGGGGAGTCCTGCCCAAAAAGCAAAAACATCTCACAGCAATAAAATCTCATACTCATGCGAGTTGAAAGAAAGGTGTCAGAATCCTATACGGTTCTTTTCTTTCTTTGCTTGAATCAATATAAAATCCTCTTGGTAAATAATTTGTTACTGTAACAATGAGTCCTTTTATCCTTAAAAAGAGGAAGACGTTCTAAGTTCAAATGTTTTTATTGTTTAAGTCTGTTACTTCACTACTCCGTCACGTACGAACCGATTCGGATATTTTTTGCTTGAATGGGTGTTCCATTTAATTAAAAAAAAGACATCGCTAAGGGTGGGTAAATAGATTGTTAATTGTAATTGTGTAAGAAAATTTAGATTTAACTATATGATAACCGATTTAATTATTTAGAATGTATATCTAAAAAGTTGTTTTTTTGGTTAAAATGTATAGTTGTTTTGTGTGAGTACAACTAAATTTCTTTAACTTAGTTTAAAGATTGTCCTTAGTTTATCAATTAAAATTTGATAAAGTTTTATCTGAAAACGGCGCTATTTCCACCACATGCAAGACCGCGATATTCTCACGCCTTAATATGTTATGTTATGGGAGAATTTCGGCAAAACTCACAACAGTGGCATAAGGATTTATTTATATCGTCAGCTTCACGATCAGCTAGTTGTGTTTAGAGCGCAGTGCGCGCGCGCGTGTCCACATCCAAGATGGCCGCTTTAAGTGTCGAGTTCGAAATTTGAATTGTTTTCTTTTTTTATTGTGTATGTGCCCGATATGGATTTTGTTTACGACTTTTTTAAAGGTAACTTGTTTTTTTAATGAATATGGTGATTATTGTTTTTTTTTATTCTGAAGTGCTTGTTCCACTGTTGGGCTTAGATTTGAAAAACTGGGGCCATAGTCCACTATACTTGCCTATTGCACCTGTGCACTGTGTAATTCTACCTGTGTTCAGACGCTAGTTCTGTGTATTTCATGTTATTTTTTCTGTACCGTTTAAGAAATTCTTACTTGCAAATTTTGTTGTAAAACTGCAGCATTAAATTTCGAACTCGGACCACGCGTGTGATTGCCCGTTTGTACTACTGGGCTTAAACCTGTAATTTCATTATTTACTAGCCTTACATACATGTAAAGATCATACATGACATTTTCAACATTATCCAAGTATGTTCTTATTTTTCTATTTTTTAGGCCTTTAACTAGTTTTTATTGTAAGGACTTTCAAGTCTTAGGTTATAATATAATAATTAAGACGATTAATAAGACTAGGTATGTCGAAACTTTTACAATAACACCTACTCAAATTTTAGTTTCTGTTTTCTCACTATTAATACTTATACGAAGGAAGAGATATTAATATATGTGAACAAGAGATTGAAATAGTTTTTTTATTCATTGTATTAAATTTTTTTACGTCACAAGGCCGTGTTGCATATGGGAGGAAAGTCCGACATGGGTTAGCCAGTAACCGGCGCGTCCTTTCATCAATTCAATGGAACCACGTGGTTGACTATGACCAACCACACATGAGTATGTAAACAGCAAAGTTGGAGGTCTTATAGGTTTTTGAAAACACTCAATAACCCTACCAATACCAATAACCCAAAACTAATGTATCCACAGTAACTCATAGGTAGGTACGATTAGGTTACGAGTGAATTGAGTAGGATTTTTTCCTGTGTCGTGGGTGCCATGGACACACAAAGACGTATATCCAAACAGCCAGACCCAAGAAATCTAAACCCAACATTCAGATATCTGTCTGGCCGAGGATCAAACCCGGGACCCACTGCGTGTCAGACCGATGTCGTGTCCGCCTTACCACGTGGGTCGTCTGTGAGACCGAAATCAACAAATCAACTCGATGTAAGGGATAATACTATCCCCCTACCGAAATAAGAACCAAAGTGAAAACAATCAATACGAGATTCAAAAATTGTCTTAAAATCATGACGATAATCACATGCGCATTATTAAAGCGGAGTACGTGAGTGCCCATATTGTCATGATAATGAAAAGTCATCCATTCCTCTCCTTTTTGCCCTACTTTCAGGAGCATTTAATAAAAAATATATAGCCTATATCACTTTGTAAAAACAGACAATTCGAATGATATATCATAGATAACAATCCGTAAAGCCATTTGTCTGTTGCGCACGTCTTCAAAATAGACGTATGTCTTACGTACAAACATACATGTACACATACATACATAAACTCGAAAACATTACATTACCTGGTATCATAAAATGGCCTACACGAATAGTTTATTAAACTCGGGTTTGTATCGTCAGTAATACCGACATATTTCTATAGCCCAATTTGAATGAAGGTTAGGCCATAGATCACGCCTAACTCAATTGATCATAACACGGATATATAAAGTACTGTCATAACACGTGAGTACCAATTTTATCTACAATAAATAGCACTTTCTATACTCGTAATCCTGTTAGGACTTTGAGTGTTTGGTTTTGTTTAGATCCAGAATTATACTTAAATACAAAAACTCAGAACATAAAATTGAATTCATAGTTTAAATGCTTGTTGTAAAACGAACTCTATGGTCTGGTATGGTTCAGGTGGAAAGAGAAACATATTGACCTTAGTCTTCAGGGGTATGGAATGTTGAGTTGTGCTATCTTAAAACTTAGTCACCTAAAAAATACGAAAATATAACCTCTCGTTTAGGAAATCAGTTTAAATACTCTATCAATTTACCTATTAGCTTTTAAAAGTCCACTGCTGGACATAGGCCTCCCCTAATCGGCGCCACTCCGACCGGTCCTGAGCCATTTGAATGCAGCGATTACCTGCCCTCTTCTTCAGGTCATCGGTAATACTCAAAGGCTACTTATTTATTTATCATTTGATATCATGATATCATAATATTAACATTTTATAATGTTTATCAAGTGATCATCTGTCCATCAATTATCATATGATATTAATAATTAACTGTCCTTGCACATTGAGGGTCAATTCCATTATTTAAAACTTTAGGATATATGCTTCAATACATATTACCATATATAAGTTTATTTATTTATTAAGGCATACAAACTAAGTACATAAAACGATCTTACATTAATATCACACGAGAAGGAGGAAAGAGGCTTGCACAACATTTAACAAAAAATAAATATATCAAAATCACACGCGTCAACGTCCATACACAAAAAATAAACAGACAATATCGAAAAAATATGAATGAAAACCTTGGAAGTGCGTATCATACTGCGCTAACTACTAACATTTTTTTTAAATTAACATGTATATTATCACATCTAATATAATACCTATAATATTTATTCTTATCCAAATAAATACATAAATTAGTTTTCTTTGTAGTAACTAATACGCGGGTGAAACCGTGGGGCGCAGTTAGTCTACAATAAACTCCAGATATGATTTATGAACTACGTATTCCTAAAGTCGGCAATCGATTCATAGTTAACCTTGAAGACGAAACATCACGGGATGAGTCGGGATGAGTACGCCTCTCTTACTACACCCTTCAAAGCAGAACACAGTAGCATTTGACAATGGTATTAGGCTGAAAAAGACGTAACAGCAATATCTGGTACCAGTGTTATTTCTCTTAACACACCTTTTAAGCCAAAACGTGGGAGTTTAACACCGTTGTTATTAGACAGAAATAGATATAATTAAGCGAATCAGGAGTCGAACCCTGAATCGTTCATGGTGCCATAGATCTACTAGTAAATAAACAAAGGTAAAACGGGAAATACAATACAATAAAACGTTGATATGCAGGGAATCAGAAGAATGATTTACGAGACAGGCAATAATTAATATTCGTCTCTCTCAAAAAGTGCGCCAACGTGTTTTCAGCCTTCCGCTGTAATTAATGGTTTTGTGAGCTATCTCTGTTTATAGTAATGCAACGGTGACTCTACAAATATTATTAATATATTTACAGAAATCGTTTAATATTTATAAATAGATCAAGTTTGGTTCGCACAGGGGAGTAGTACCGCCACGCTTTTCTGGCGTGAGACAGTTCTAGCATGTCGGTGGAAGTAAGTTTCTTGGCCCATTTCTATACGAAGCGACCGTCTTAGTCTTTAAGAGTACTAATGCATCTGAGATTGACTTCAGCTAAAATCGGTAATGATGAATGGTAAATCTTATGGCTTTCATTTCATATCTAGCCATATTATCGTGATAATAAAAAAGTCGACCTTTCGTCCTTTTTTATGTATTTACAGGTGACATTTATTTTTAATTATATAGCCTATGTCTCTAGTAATACGTCATATGTCATAATACGTTAAACAGTTTAGGTTGTACGCGTGACAAAGATACACACATACATATGCTCGAAGATCATTTGACCCTCCATCTGAACCAGTTGCGTGAAAATATACCTATTTACTTCTTAAAATATTTCCATGTAAATATTTTCTGTAACCACGAGCATTTGTCAACTCTTCATTTCTTTGTTTCTGACCCTTTGATGTTAGCAAAATGCCCGCATCAGATCGATGACCCAAAATGATAATTGCCACGGGAAATGTGGCATTGAAATCATATGCTGGTTGATAAATAATGACATTAATAATTATCATTATCATCTCTTATATTTCCATCCATCCATCCCTTTATATTTCCTATCTTCCACGTATCTATACTTATCTTCGCATAAATTGTTTAAAGTAACTTCTGATAGGAGTCTAACAAGCAAACTATTTACCCCATCCACTTATCTGGTGTACTATTCTGGACATCAAAGGCTCGTTAAGCAGATGCTTTCGTTAAACACAATCTGCGCATACAAATAAAATGTACAAACACTCGCGAATCTCTTTACGACATTGCGTATTCTCGACAAAGGAATCTGTTGCCCATGACAAGAATAGGCCTCTAAAACGGGCGTAAAAAATAAACACGCAGTTTACCTTCGAGACACAGGACAGATATAACGGTATTTTTAAATTTGAATTCCGAAGCGTTTGAACGTAGTTATATATACTACTAGCTCAATTCCGTGGTTTTTCCCGTTTTGGTCACGATTACCATGGTAACGACGTGTTAATCCAGATCATAAACTATCTGTGTGCCAAATTTCAGCGGAATTCGACAAGAACTTTTTGTGTGAAAGATATATTTTTTTATAGTATGCATGAAGTAACAAACGAGCATGCAGCCCATCTGATGGTAAGTGGCTACTGCCGCCTATGCACATCTGTAATCAACCTTAGGTAAAATCAAATTCTCGCCCAAAGTTGGCCACAGATGCGTTGCTACCCCTGAGGACTAAGATGGAATGCCTCGGAAAAGTAAGTTTCCCTTACACACCCTTCAGACCGTGTGAGAACACAGCAGTGCATGACACTGCTGTTATGAGGCAGAAATAGGTGTGGCGGTAGTGCTTCCGGAGTCGAACCACAAACCACCTCTCTACCACCTTGAAATGATATAATTGGTAAGATATAATTGGTATCTATGAATGACATGTGATAAAATAAAAGTTTTAAAATAAATTTTACACTACAAATTTCTTTGTGTCGTAGAGCAATATAAGATTTAATGTTTTATGCCTTAGGATACGATTGCACCACAAGCACACCGATTTCTTATTAATTTACGCTACACACCTAAATCTGATAAGTAATATTTCACGCGAATGAGCCTCACTTCCACCCATGCTTATCCAAGAGAGTTTTCTGGCGGATTACACATCTTAGCAAGTTATCCATTGAAGTCACTGTGACATTAACTTGAATAAATAGTTTTTTTCACTACACGACTATTCTGGCGTGTATGTCACACAGTTGAGTGCTTAAATAGTTTCCTAAAGGTGTAAATTCCAATCAGCAACTGGCAAGCGCGATGAATCATGGCATAAGTCTCTCTTATTCTGAAAGAAACCCGTGCTTGGAACAGTAATTGGTTGACGACGAAAACGTACAACCAAACGATTATGGAAAAATCTCTTTACAAAGATGCGTATTAATATCCGTTATTTTGATAAGTATTTTACTACAACAAAACGATAGCACAAATAGTATGCAAACAATAAGCTTGCTTGTTTAAGGCACAATAACAAATTATTATTCATCGACATAGTTGTAATACATTCCTCAACAAACCCATCAATATGACAACGAATTTATTTTAAATATTGTATGTAACGCCACCATCTGTGCCCATTCAAACTCCTCACTCAATACCTTTATCTTACCATAAATATAAATCATATACCACTGTGAAAAGATGTAACAAACATGGTTGCTTGTTTCAATAAAAATGTAATCTAAAATATATTTGTCTCAAAAATATTATAAATAACGAGCAAGAGGTAAGTAAATATGTTGCACTTCTCAAATTCCCAAATGTTTGTGCAAATGTCTCGTTAATTACAAAGTAATTAACGGTTACATTACAATGTTAATTCACAAACTGAATTGACTTTGATACCCCATATATGAATATATTTAGATACGAACTAATCTTGTTTGTTCTTTGTTTCTCTGACTTTGTTCTTTCCTAGGGTTGATTAAAGATGCCCATGGGCGGCAGTAGCCACTTACCATCAGGTAGGCTGCATGCTCGTTTGCTACTTCCATACTATAATAAAAAATCAACTGAAAAAGAAAATAAGAACTAGAGTAAGATTTCATAATAAGTGGTCACTGCCACACATGGACATATTGAACAAACTCCTTATATGATAGTGGCTTTAGTTGAAGTCAGTTATAGATACGTTGCTACTCCTCAACTCCAAATGGCATCCATACCATTTTGCAAAAACTTTAGAACTATACTTCAACTTCACAGTAGAAATAGGATTTGTACTTCCTAGTATGGACCATGTTATTTCAACCATCTTTTGTAATATGGACAGAATGTATTGTGGATGCTCAGTTTCAGTTCAGTTCAGACGTCTGTACGTCTAGTGACGGTATCAGCTACATTGAATCAGATGAGTGTGTACGGATGTACGCATGTTGCAAGGTTAAACTATTTTAAATATGTAACATATTATTTTATACTAACCAGTAATAAAAGTTTATCCTTTGATTCTAGGTACATGTTCAATGCATGCATATTCAGTGTTTGTTAATGTGGCACAATCATTAAAATCATTAGGTGGCGCATGTTTGTTTACTACCTCAATTTGTATTAAAAATAGTATCATAAGAATAATGTTTTTGTTTATAAAAATAAGACTTCCTTTAAGATCTATATTTGTGTAATTAAGGCGAAAGTTTGTAAAGATGTATGTTTTTTGCTCTTTGACATAAAAACTGCGCATCTGCTTTGCCTGAAATTTAACACACATATAGTTTATGACCTGGATGAACATATAAGATAGTTTTTATTAAATACATAAATGACCAAAGCGGACGGAACTGCGGGTAAACCTAGCATTTCTATAATAATGTTTATTAGCACGTGGCGTATTTTACCGTGTAATTTTTCTGAGAAAACTTGCACTACTCGAAATACATAAATTATTAGATAAATCTTTCTTTCGGATATAAAAGAAGTACAAGTTCAAATCGTTTTGACAACTCAAATTACAAGAACATGAAAAGTATTTGTAAACCCGAGTGAAACCGCGGTGATAGTTTAGTCTAGTTACAAATATTGCGTAGGCGGCTACGTCTAGACTGGATCACACGCACAGAGGGGGCCTACCTGATCAATTCGATACATCCTTTAATTAACTCGTTCGCGTCTGACTCGTGTGCGAATTCGGTGATTATCCTGCTGTACTAGCCCTATGATGGGTTATCGAAGTAGTAAACTTGGAGTGCATCTAGTGAGTCTCCACCGCCCATGAAATGAACCGCAAATAAGATAAGAGTCGGCCATGGCTTAGCCACTAACTACATGTATTTTTTTTAACAGTATCGAAGTAGCAAAAGATCATCCAGCCCACCGGATGGTAAGTGGCTACTGCCACCCACGGACATTTGTAATTAACTCTAGGTATGATCAAAGTGTCACCTAAGATTAGCCACACATGCGTTGCTGCCTCTGAGGACTAAGAATTAATGCCTCGGTAAAGTATGCCTCACTTACCACACCCTTCAGACCAGAACACAACAGTGCATAACACTGCTTTTATAAGCCAGAAGCAGGTGAGGCGGTGGTGCTTCCGGAGTCGAACCACAATGAGTTCTACAACCTTTAAAGTGATAGAACCACCGCTACACCTATTTCTACAGTAAAGCAGTTCATGCGTTTCGATGAAACAATATAGTTGCCGGTTTGCTTTCGTTTGAGGCGACTATTTTAGTCCTCGTGAGTAGCAATGCATCTGTGATTGATTTCAGTTAAGAGTCCCTGTTTATGTCCATGGGCAATAACCACTTACTATCACGTGGATTGCGCGCACGTTTGCTAGTTCAATCAAATACATAAAAAATCACTACTACTCCTAGTCTAGGTGGTAGGCACAGTATAGTCCAATCGAGGCGGTACCACCGCCACACCTAAGCGAGGCGTCCATCTTAGTTTTCTGTAATAGCAATGTTTCTGCGATTGATTTTGAAAAGAATCCCTGTTCATGTGCAGCAGTAATCACTTACTATTACGTGGACTGCATGCACGTTTGCTACTTTAATATAATAAAAAAAACTTTAAAGATTACTTTATCAAGTTATTACAATTTAAAGGTACATATTTTACATTTTAACGTACGAAAATCCGCGGAAGTCAACTACTAATTAGTTACTATTTAGTATAAACAATAAATGATTGGCCGTGATTTAATCAAATGAATAACATGACTACATAAATAACAATAATGTCATAACCAATGCTTCTTTATAATAAAAATGTTTAGACACTTAATTGACTCCTCCCTTTCCACCCAAAATCTATTTTATCCAATTAGTTTCTTCACGAATAGTTTTGAAGCTTTGACGCGAAATTAAATCCGAGATGACTGATAAAATAGAGCAATCAGAAGCGATAAGCTTCAGAATTTTAACGGCACATTAAAAATTACGTAATTTAGGGTGAATGCACATATGGACAAAATTTAAATGCGATATTTTTTCACGATTTTTAATTTTGTGGGTAAAATTCAGGAATATTACTATTACTAATTACACTGTTAAAACGCTTAAATGTAACTGTTTAAAATTATGCATTAATACCAATCAATTAAGGTGGTTGCAGTTTTCTGAGAAAGTTGTAACACTATAGCATGTTTAATAATTACGAAGCACAGAAATAGTCAAACACATAGCAAGCACAGAAGAATAGAGCCGATTGTACTCGTTTCTTAATTCACTCCGAATATACAAAACAATGAGCACCGAATATCTTAATTTGTTGAAAACATATACCTAACAGATGATATACAGTGTGTTTATTCTGTATATATTCGGGGTCTAAACAGATCTGAAAAAAATAAGCCGTCACGGTACGGCTCATTTTTTAGATCTATTAATATTGTTATTCATTCAATTATTATTATTAAATCGTATTTTTTATAAAACACGAACAAGAACAAATTAATGTCCCGTACATAGTACATACTATCATATAGCGCGGCGACGCATGCCGTGGCGACACGTCGCCACGCAAACAGTCGATCTCATCTGCAGCTGCAAATGTTACACATGAAAGTAACACATGTATATCAGTTGCAGGTACTATTAATTACTAGTATAATTGTCTAATGATTGAAAAAGTGGAGCTATTACCCCGACGTTAGCCGCGCAAACGGGATTTGTCGCATAAAACAATTCTTTTGTATTCGCCCGCCTCGGACATCACGCTAATGGAATGTCCAAATTAACATTTACTTTTGATGTGACGACAAAGAGAAACGAATATTTGTTTGCAATTTTACGCTCGTGTTCCAGCATTATTGCTATCGTTTTAAATGACGACGCAATTGATGTTTAATTCGTCAGAAAACATTGTCGCTAAATCGTTTTATTTGTAATTCGTTTCATCTTTATCCATTGGGTCCGTTTGTATTGAATGTTTGGCAATTATTTAATGTCTTACGTCTTTTAACCCGACTGCGTCAAAAGGAGGGTAATGTATTTCGAACGTATGTATCTATCTAAGTATGTATGTATGTTTGTTTGTAAGTCCATTTATTTGGCACGCCCTATAGCCCAAACGGCTTGACGGATTGTAACATATATTTGTAACATATATTTGTATGACTCAGTTGTAAAAGTGACATGGGCTAAATATTTTTTTAAATATGGCGTCTGACAACTGAAAAATACCCCCCTTTTTTCAGTTGTCAGAAGCCATATTAAAAAAAATCAATTTAAAAAATAGGGGATATTCTTTTTTGGCGTAATAACAATATGAGTACCAAATGAAAGCTAGTAAATAGGCCATTCTAAAAACTTTACTTTTACTTGACTACTTTGACAAAAAGTCATACAAAATGTTAAATATATCATTATGAACAAAAAATTGTTTTAAGCAGTCGGGTTTTTTGTTTTAATGTTTTAACAATGTTACAAGTTACATAGGAATATTTTAAGATCCGCTTTTGTGAATCTGTTAATGTTTATACGTTTAAAGTTTATGTTCATAATAGTATTTTTTTTAACTATTAAAAAGAAAATTAAAGAAAACTTATTTAGTCATTGTATGTAACTAGATATTACGTCACCTATTATTACGTCAATTATAACAAACGAAGATACATCAATTTAAAAGATTTTTAGATTATACAATCAGCCATTTTTGTCCTTCTCCCGCATGGAAATAAACATAAGACGGATATTTTTTACTTTCTGTACCTTAATAAGATATTTTCTTTTATTTTCTTCGTGTTTTCCCCATCAAGAGCTCTAATC
>MOOZ01000235.1:63831-75554 GCA_002930495.1 Cecropterus lyciades | reverse complement strand
GTTTAGGTTTCTGTTCTGGGTCTGGGTATTTGTGTATTCGTCTTTGTGTGTCCATGGCACCCACGACACAGGAGAAAATCCTACTGTGGGGCTATGAGTTTATGTTACGTTTATGTTACTTTGCAAAACCGATACCACTCCCTCTGTACTCAACGGTATCGTAAGAACTGGTAAAAAAAATTAAAAGAAAGGTGCCAACTTTTTCCTGTGTAACAGCCACCCATAACAGAAAGTTACTATATATACATACATTCACACACGCATTTGAGGGTCTTGTACACAAGTATGAGATCACATGCACCAAAAGCCAAATTGGAGATGTAAATTTGTCATAACGTGTACAGAAAATAATCAAAGACCATAATTGTAGAAATTTTCATTTTTTTGACATTGACACCACTAATTCAGGCGTAGAATTAGTGTTCTCAATGTTAAGAAAAAGAAAATTTTTACCTTCTATGAAAGTAGTAGCATTGAAGGGTTTAGTTTATCGTTTGAAGGGTTTAGTAAGTAGACATTCAAATGAGGTATTACGCTTTACCCTTTAAACAGAAGATTACAAGAGTGGAAACATATGATTTTAGACTAATATTATCGCGGAATTGATACATTTTAATATGTTATGGTTACTCACGATATGCGGTTTTCAATTTCTTTTTGCCGATATTTCGACCCAGTTACATGGATCGTGGTCACGGCGAAACTTTTCGCCGTGACCACGATCGATATGTTATGATCGTTGAAGTGAAAATTGATTTCGCTACAATTGCTTATATCACAAGTAAATAATGTGAGTGTTTTGAAAGTATTAGGGTGGCAATTCTTCGCTCCCAATAACTTTAACTTTTGGTGATAAACACCCTAACGATAGTATAAGACTGTTTTTTTATTTCATACTAGCTTTTACTCGCGGCTTCGCTCACGTTGAAGTTTAATATATATTTTCATATATAAATATATAATTTAAATTTTGCTCAGATTATCAATTTTTTTGACAAATAATCATGTCTCCCAATTTTTTTTTATATATATTTTTTTAGTAAAAATCCTAACCTTTATATTTTCGGATACCTCGAAGAATATGTGTACAAAGTTTTATGATAATCGGTTGAGTAGTTTTGGCGTGAAAGCATAACAAACAAACTTACATTCACACTTGTAATATTAGTAGGGATAGTTCATAGTTCGTGGGGCATAAACTAGTAAATATGCATGATGGGGAATGCTTGCCTGTTTTCTAAATTAGTTTTGTAAAATAATTGAACCCAGGACTCTACAACATACCAGTATCATATCCAAGTTAAGTGGGCTGTCATAAAAATAAACAATTATAAATGAAGGTATATTATGTTGTAATTAATAAAGTAAATCTTTCGTTGCCCCCACAACGAATTAGTTACACCCTCATGATCTTTATCTCAAGTGGTTCACGGAAACCGAAATTTAATTGTATTATAAAATTTCTCAGAAATGAATTATTATTCGTTTGAAGATAAGATCATCCAGCTTAATAATAATTGAAAGGACATATAATTCAATTTTGTTTTATTTGATGTTTGATGATTTTGGAAACATTTTGAGATAAATAATATTTTCTGATATATAAGTTCACTTTTTCTAATTTTTATTTTGATCCTATTAATATGATAAAAATTTATTCAAAAATATAGTATTAACAAATTAACGAGACTGAAGTAGCAAATGGAGCATCTTCTTTTGAAACTAATTTAGAGCACGTTTTAAGTATTAGTTTCATCACAAACTTCAAATAATAATTCAGTAGCACTATATGAAAGATATATTTTTAATAGGCACATAAGCTTGAAAAGTGAGTTGTACCTGGGATTCGAATCTCGGACGCCCGATTAAGATCGGTTTTAAATCGTTAGGCTATTATATATTCTTTTGTTACTGGATGCGTTATTAGATCGTCCCTGTAGTTCAGGGATTAGAATAGTATATGTACATATAGTATAATAGGCTACGGTATCCCCTGCCTGTTGTATGAGGCGACTAAAAGTGGCTTCCGGGGTTGCGGTCGGCAAGAGTGGGAGCTCTAACCGTCCAGCCAGGCGACCCTGGGAAGGACGGCGGTATATGTGGTATACCGCCGTAATGACCAGACGTTGCGGTGGGCCCACTTATCTGGGTGGAGCCCGATGGGACAACATGCACAGAGGTCTCCAGTTGCGTTCCTTAGGAGATCCTGGAGTACTCTTTTCAGCGCCGAGGACGGCCACCGGGGGGGGTTTAATGCGGTAAAAATCCCACATAAACTTGCGTCGCTCCCTCGACGTCAGGTACCTTTTGAAGGTTTCCCTCTCGAAAACAAAAAAAAGGATCCGTTATACCGGATGTACCGGTGACGCCACCGCATTTGAATTACTACCTGTTTTACCACCTCTAATACTAAAATTAACTAATAAAATATTTCCTTCGTTGGCCCTAAGCGAATGACCTTTCATTAGACTTCCTACATTAAAGTTTAAAATAACTTTTTAATCGCACCCTACGTTTCCGTTGTACATTAGCGACAGTTTAAAAAACATCTCATTTAATTACCAAACGTAATTGGATCGGAGTGAAATTTTCAAGGCAAGGGAAGTCCTACATCCGAGCGGGAACAGAATTATTATTAGAGCGACGGAAGTATGACGCATGGACCGAAATACGTTGAACTCTCAGTTAGTACCAACATTGTTGGTTTGAACCAGGTGGGGGATCAATTTGCGCTGGACAGGAAGCTATTAATTCTATATTGTGAACAATTTCAGGTGTAGGTACGCTTTGTGGCAATCGGGAGTGGAAATGAAAGATCTATAATTGATATTTGTGTCGTGTTGTATCGTTTTCTATTTATTTTCAATACTAGCTTTTACTCGCGTCGTTGCTTATGACAAATGGTATAATAGATCCAACCAATATATAAAGATATTTTGTAATTTGGAAAAGTGTATTTTCTTCAAGGGGATAATACTCTTTAACAGCTGTATTAAGGAAATAAGTGTACAGTAAGGAGGAGAGTTGAAATACCAAATTCCATAGCCTAAAATATTTTCAAAGTCCAATCAAATACTGTGTAATAGGTCAAAAATAACATATTATTACTTTCAGGTGATAAAATAGTTCTTTACTAACACTAATTATAAAATATTATTGAATTGGACATTCATTAATATACAATCAATTGTTAAAAAGCAGTTGCCGGCAACAACTTGCCGAAATCTTCTAGTAACGCACTAATGTATATTTTCACGGATTTCATTTTACATATTTCATAATTGAAACATTGAAAAAAACATGCATGCCGACATGTACATTTTATTTTATAGTATGATTTCGATTAATAACAAAATTGAACCACATATTTCGATATATTGGCATTTAATTAGATTTTAGATTGGTATTAATATTTTGTACGTAACCTCGTTTCAGATATATTACGATTATAACGGTTATTTGTATTAGAATGTACATAAATATTTAAAGAGTAACTTGAAAAGGTAATTTTTAAAAAGTAATATAGAAATTTTCGAGACAACACGGCTGCTTGGAATATAAACAGGAAACCTGACAACATAAAAATTACCATAAGGCTGTCAATACTGATATTGTTGCAACTTACTATTAAAATACTTATCTTTATATTAATTGCAAAGATAAAAAAAAACACGAAAGGTCCCGTACCATTATCTATAAAAAACGGAAAAAATCACGTTCGTTGTATGGGATATCTATGTTTGCCCCCTTATTTTTTTATTTAATTTAACTATTTATTTTTAAACTGAATATTTAACTTTTTTTGTGAATATTTCATGCGTCTACCTGCTGCCGTTATTATTATCAAGCCAAAAGTAGCCTTTGTGGTATGGAAGCCGGTATATATTTTATTCTGTTTTTAGTATTAGTTGTTATAGCGTTAACAGCGATACACCATCTGTGAAAACTTCAATTGTCTAGCTCTTGAGTTAGCCTGGTAACAGACAGACGGACAGCGGAGTCTTAGTAATAGGGCCCTGTGCTTACCCCTTGGGTAGGGATCCCTGAAAATGGTGATTAGTCTTCTACGATATTATTTTATTTATTAATCGTATTTGCGAAACATAAGTACAAAATATAATTGAGTTATTAACTCAATTAACGCTCTCCAGCTGGGTCTTTTAAGGGTATGTGGGATATCTCCCACGAGGAAGTTATCATTTTGTTTCAGTGCGTGGTTGTTGCGTGGTTGTACTGGTTATGTGAGGTAGTCGCTAAATATACAGACATATTTGTGTATTTTTTTAAATACTTAAGAATTATAACAATTTCTTATAACAGCATCGATTGTATATATTGTATTATATCCAATAGAATAAAGAAGTCGTCAAATTTTAATGATATTTTTTGAAGTAACTTAAAATTTTATTATCACTTTTGAGTTAAGAATGTACATAAATACTTTTCACAATATGATAAATAATGTTCGCTTTCATTACAATCGAAGTTAGAACCGTTTGCAAGACACAGACGCGTTTTGTAGGTTAGATTACTTTAAAATAGAATTTTAAAGTGGAACTATTTTTTTCTTTTTCAATATTTGATATATAATCGATAAAAATCCTAATCGTAACATATCCAAGGATATATTGAATGACTCAAATTAACGTTAAAAACTCAGTTCATACGAAACAAGATCAATCAAAATCATTCACGTCCTAACATCTGAAGCTTGCTAATATTATTTATAGAAAGATGCGTAAATTTAAATACATGAAACTGTTTATATTATAAATACTATAATTTCTTTTCAGATTTCGAGTTCCGGATGCGCGCAAAAAATTCAGTGGGGAGCGAAAAAATAACTTGGATCGCATCCAAACATTATGACACTTTGAGTCTTATAAAAATAGATTCATATTTCCAGGAAGGGGTTGTGGAAATAGATGATATTGGGAGGCGAATAAAATTTTGATGTAAGATGTTCCTAATCTTGAACCATCAAATTTTTCATGCAAGAGTTTAGATGTCAACATTGGAACAAGTTTGAGGATTTAAAAATTCAAAAGTGTGGTATGCCAAGTTTATCAACGAAATTTAAACGGAACTAAGCTATAGTGCCAAGCAATCTCGATGTGTGCCAAATACAATCAAACATGCTCCAAAATAATAAATAGTGAAGTTGTGCTGTTTGCTGTACGGACGTTAATTCGAAGTAACTATTTATTGTGAATATGGCGCGGGATAAGAATTTGTGCGTAATTTTGAAGTTTTTAGTGATACAGATACTGATACGGACGAGCTTGGAGACTGTGGAAGCGAGTAAGTGAAAGCATTTTTTGCAATTGTAACTGTTTCATTTAATTCTGGTACTCCACAATATGAACATCTAAATTTGCATCAAATAAATTATCTAAGTTTGAGAAAAAATAATAAAATTTTGAATTTTTCGAATAATGGCGGATGAGGAAATATGTCTCTTAGTACTTTTTTAATTCCTAAATAAGGAAAGGAAACGAAAGGAAAGGAAACGGAAAGGTACAATCTTGAACTAAGTGACATAAATAGACTTAGAGACATGATTAAGATATAATGAAGTAACGGTCGAGGAGTTTGTGATCCGACTCGCACGTTCAATGTATGAACGGGCAGAGGGCGGACCAGTTTCACGCCTAAAGGGGTTCGCGTCCCTACACGAGCGACCACCTGAGGGGCGGCCGCTTTCGCGGGAGCTCCCAGGCCTGGTTTAACCTCCGACCACCAAGAGGACGACCGTCGATTTGTTGGGAAACGACGTCCGAACCACCCACTATCCAGTGGGGATGGATCTTGGATACAGGGGGGATGGGATCTTTTACATTTGTACATTATATTACAATGTTTTAATAACATTGTATTATTGTGTATAAATGTATGTCCTAGAGAATTTCTCGGGTAAAGAGGGTATCCTTATCCTTTTGGGTAAAACAAATCTGCAATATCAAGACGCATACTAGTTTTCCATACGCCTACGATATATTTAAAATATCAGTCAACCTCAAAATAAATTCATCAAATATATTTTAACACACATGTTGGTCTTTGAGATTGTTTACTTCATGTGTACAGCTATCGCTTACTTTTTATATATTTAGTAACACCGATGTGTTTATGATTTAATATAGTCCAAGGTCTCAAAGTTTAGTGTGTTTGTTGTAATGATTTAAATGTTTCCATTGTTATTTTGAAGATCTTACGAATGTTGAAAATAATTCAAACGGTTACTTCCTACCGAATAATTTAGTTATCCGCAGAATCCGTCATTACTGAAATGAATGTTAACTATAGACCTTTTTTCTTATAAATTTATATCAACTTCAATTAATTAATTCAGCTTAGATTCAGTATATAATATACAGAAATATATTTTAACGCTAAAATATTTATTAGAATCCATGAAGATTTTCCTTGAATTCATTTAATGAAAGATTTTTTTTTTTGAAAATTTAATTTAAAGGATCAATTTTCGGGTTTTTGTGTTTTGGGGTTTAAAGGTATGAACAGTAGATATATGTATATTTAAGTCATTACAACTAAGTTTTGACGGATTGGTTTGGTGAAATGTTTTGTGAACTCATTGTTAATGAGTTACGGTGCCTATTCAACATTTTATTTTATAATTTGGACCTAGCAATCGAGCTTACAGTCCACCCTATTGTTAATGGTCTATTAATAGAAATAATTGATTCATAGGTTCATTAATAGATTTTTTAATTTTTTAGTAGAGCTGGTTATAAAAACGTGTTGTGTTTGTGTTATTGTTTTTTTTGTTATTATTATTTATTTTTTGCCTTTAAGTCAATTAATTAATCGTTAATCCTGAAAATTCTAGTGAAGGTAATCGAAAAAAACAGAAATTATTGTTTTGTCATCGGTCCTTGATACGTGTGCAAAGTTTTAATTTAATCCAATATTTTAAGTGGATAAAAATCATGTTAAAAGATTCCATTACAAAGATTTACTTGTATTATATGTATCTACCTAGATACATATAATACAAGCTAATGAAAGCGTGTTAAAATACGTATTGTATATCATTAAAATTACAAAACATTATTCTTTTACAATAATTATTCTCGACATAAGTCGATTAAATAGTCAAAAGTTATTACGAGTACTTATAACATTCTTAATATCTCAGTTAAGCTCACCTTGAAAGTTGTTTCGTACAAGTTGAGTAGTGCCTTAATCTTGTAATTAGAAAAGTTGAAATACTAGTAAATAATTACTTCGCTTCACCCGACTTTATCAAATAAACGGTGTCGGTAAAACTTTAATGATATTATTTATGTTTGTTTATTTACAACGTATATAACTTTGTTATTCGATTTTTATTATTATGTCGAACAATTATTGAAGTGAAACTCATTTAGAATCTTGATTTGAAATTCGATAAAATAAAATGCGTTACGAAAGCAGTTTTCGGCGCTACAACTAGATGACGCTGTACCCCTTTCTGAAACACGCTAACGATTTTACTTCGTACCTCGTATCAAGTTTTATATATGCGAAATAATTACTATTAAGTTTCACTTCTGCCGTATGTCAATTGCACATACACTTATGTTTTTTTTATCTTATATAGAAATAATTTGATAAATGCGTACATTTGTACAGTTTTTTCTTTATATTTGTATATATGTTTCTCATAATATTGAACTCGTGTAACTCGTACTAACACTGACCAATTATCATAACCGTATACAACCATACATTTACGACAACGTTTATTAAGACAAATGCTTTACTCAATGATTCCACATTAAGATAATAACCATTTTCCTGTGGAGCCTACATTGAATTTCAGTATCTATTTCAGCAGGCGGTGTCGCATTCGACCCATTTCTGCCGCTGGACCCCGGCCAAATTAAATGGATGTTTGTTAGCGCACGTACGATTTTGTCACAAGCCCCCTGTCTATAAAATATTGGGGGTGTAATGAGCATTATCGGTGCGCATTGCGTAATTGGCGAATAAGAAGGGTTAAAATTAAGCTCTAAAGGTGGTAGAACTCTTTGTGGTCGTCGTTTCGAGTTTATTAGAGGTGTCCATTGCGCCAGTGGTCTTACCATCACACGGGACTAGTGTAACTGACCCAAGCCGAGGTCCGTACCTCACCAGTGGTGCCCTTGGGTTAGTCGCAATCCTCATTTAACCAGACGTGGAAGGCCAGGACTCCGACAATAGCTTGGTCCGGAACCGTCCCTCCCTCTAGTGACGGAGGAAGTTAAGGTATAGAGGAACCCGGCAACAGGACCATTCCCCATTCCAGCCCAGTCTTCTTGTCCCAGTTGAGCTTTAGACTCGCCATGAAAACCCGGTGAAGCTGTAAAGGCCCCTATGGGCCTTGGCTTGTTGGCTCTATGAGCCAACAGTAACTACACAATTGCTAAAAAAAACATCAGACGGTCTGCATGCTCATTTCATCCATCCATCAGCCTTTTAAGGTCCACTGCTGGACATAGGCTTCCCCTAATCGGCGCCACTCCAACCGATCCTGTGCCTTCTGAATCCAACAGTTCCTGTCATCTTTGTTTTCTGTTTTCATCATCTGTCATCATCTGTTTTCTGTCATCTTCAGGTCATCGGTCAACCTGGTCGGGGGGCGACCCTTGCTCATTTTGCCTAAACTTGGTCGCCACTCACCTTTCTTCCCACCTTCGAACCTATCTTCGGACCTTCGGCCACATCGCATGAAGGACCGATGACTGATGGTCATCGGTCCTTCGTGCGATGTGGCTGGCCTATTGCCACTTCAACCTGCTAATTTCGAGAGCTATGTCGGTAAGTTTACTTCGCCTATGGATTTCAACATTGCAAATCATGTCTCGGAGGGAAATTCCAGGCATAGCCCTCTCCATAGTACGCTGAGTGACACTGAGCCTTCGAACGAAGCCTACAGTAAACGACCACGAAAATGTAAACAATGATTATTTTGAAGAAACTTAATAAACTTTTACGAAGGCCACAGTGAAACCGTAAAAGCTCTACCACAGTTAAAGTACAGTAATAATAATTTTAAGTTCACCGTCCATTAAATATCCACTGGCCTCAGTTAATCTCTTCTTTAATATTTATAGACAGACGTCTCAATCAGTCTGAAGGATGCAACTAATCCCTGTAAATAAAATATCTCCAAGGATTTTCTTAAAGCCACAAGTCTGCTAAGAGTCTGTGAAAGCCAGTCACAAAAGGCAGCGCTAAAGTTCACCTAGGTTAATGAAGTCGGAACATTATTGCTTATGAAATATTATAAAATTTAAATAGGTAATATACTACGATTGAAAAATTTCGATGGTCTCTACGTATAATGCGACATGTCAAAATCTAAATTTTACGGGAGAGCGGTATTTATATTCAAACGCTGTTGATATAATTCTGTGTAGGATTATAAATATGTGTGTACAAATATGCAATAGAATTAGCAAACTGAAAATTCAATAACTAGTATCACTGTTAAAAATATTAAAACAAAAAACAGACTGCTTTCACGCTTTATATGACTTTTCGTCAAAATATGCAAGTGAAAGTATTTTTATATTTACAGTTTTAGAATGGTTCATTTACTAACTTTCAATTGATACCTATATTGTTGTGATTATAAAAAAATCTTCCCTCCCCTTTTTTCCTTTATTTGCAGGCGCCATTTTTTTTAATTATATAGCCTATGTCATTTTCCAAACTGAGGTGATTCTAATGATATATCATACGTTACAATTCGCCAAGCCGTTCGGGCTGTAGCGCGTGCCAAGGAAATTTACTTACATACAAACAAGCAAACAAACAAACATACATACATACAAACGTTCAAAAAAATTACCCTCCTTCTGACGCAGTCGGGTAAAAAGGGTCTAAAACACTAAAGAACAGCTTTCGACACTAATAGCCCCACACTATGATATTCTCTTGTGTCGTGGGTACCATAGACACATACAAAACCAAATGCACAAGCATTCAGACCCATAACAGAAATCTAAATGCATCGTTTAGCTACGTGACTGGCCGGGAATCAAACCCGGTACCCATTGCGTGTTAGACTGGTATGGTTACCGCACCGCTACGTGGGTCGTTAAGCTAAGAATACATAATGTAATGTTAAGTAAAACTATACTAAGCTAACAAATGGCATATATGGGTATTTAGTAGGCTTTTAGTCTTATTTAAATTAATCTCAGTTTTATATACCCATTTGCTACTCAACAAATATAAAAGTCTTTGAATAATTCTGTTAAAATAAAACTTTAATTCCAACGACATTACTATAACTTAATTAAAGCGACTGACTCACACCAAACCAAAAAATAATATCGGTTTGGTTCACAAAGAACAGAAAGAACAGAATCAGGAGAAGATAATTAAAAAGGAGCTTCTATTTCTATTAAAAAGCGGAACACCCGTTTATTTCGTCCATTGTTTCTCTGAATCCGGCTTAGGATCGATCCCGATCGGTTTTACAGTGGAAAAAGTTGCAGAATTAACCGAGTTGTCTTATTAAGATCGAGTAACGATAAGCGAGTATAGTTACTTTCATAACAATGTGTGAATAAAAAAAAAAACATTCACAGCTAAACTTGTGAAAGCACTCATTTCTTCTGTAGTAATATTTGTATTGATGTTTTCTTTGAAGCGTGTTTTGAACTTAGAGATAGCTTAGAGATAACGACTAATAAATTGATTTTAGCTATAAGCTAATAAAATGACACATTATAAGATTTATTTCTGCCTAATAACAGCAGTGCTATGCGCTGCTGTGTTCTGGTCTGAAGGGAGTGGTAAGGGAGACATACTTTTCCGAGGCATTCCATCTTAGTCCTCAGGGGTAGCAACGCATCTGTGGCTAACCTTAGGTGAGACTTTGGTCTTACCTAGGGTTGCTTACAGATGTCCATTGGCGGCAGTAGCCATCAGGTGGGCTGCAGGCTCCTTTGCTTCTTCCACACTGTAAAAAAAAAGTAAGAATGGTTTTTATAAAGTTCAGATCTTATTACACTATTGCCCGTTCGACTTTTTCATTTATTTTAAATGTCCGATGGATGTAGACATCTGCATCCAATCTCAAAAAGACAAAAATTCTATCGAAAATAGATCACAGATGACACAGTCACACAGGAATTACGTTCAAACCCGTTAAATTAGTATCTGTATTCCTTAACTTAGCCATATCTGCCTTCCTCTGTAAAACATTATAGCTTGTGTTCTTCACGGATCACGAGGGGTTTAACACGTCTATCAGAGTGTTGCTTTTACTCTTGAATTTGTCGAAAAAAATTGAGTCATAGTACTTTACCATAGAGCGTTACATATTTTAGACATGTACTTTGCATCTCTGTTACGTTGTAGTCATAGCTACAGGCGAAAATTCTGTCAAGTTTATATATATTTTACTAGCTGCGCCCCACGCTTCACCCGCGTATTAGTTACTACAAAGAAAACTAATTTATGTTCATATTTGGATAAGAATAAATATTATATTTATAAAAACAACTTCGCAAATAATGCATTATTTTGAAACAAATGTGGTTAGCATATAAAAGGGTACAGTGAGTTTACCTGAAAAGATAGACATATGCTGTCGCTGACTTTTTTTTTAAACTTTTAAAGGGGATCAATTCTGTGATACATAATTTTAACGAAACTTTAACCGTTTACGCAGCGCATGCAGCGGAAGCTCTCATTAGAAAAAAAAACCCCGATTTTGAAACATT
>MOOZ01000235.1:42168-57822 GCA_002930495.1 Cecropterus lyciades | reverse complement strand
CGTATTCTACTCCCCGGCTACAGGGGGAACCATAACTTTATACCTAACGTTTGAAAGTACTCTTATAAGACATAAATAAATATGGGATGTTGTCTCTTTCTCTTCCGGTACAACCATGAATACTTCTACCATATGTTCTTCAGTTCTATAATTTGATTATTCGTTCATTTGTTTCATATGATTGACGTTGCAATTACAATGCATATATTAAATTAAACCGCTTCACATTTGCTCACTTACGGACATATCCTTCTTAAAAAAATAAAAAATCTATTACATCATGTTGCCCTTTCATTAATCCATCTTAACTCCTCTCTTTAGTCACCCAGTCCGGAACTTTTGCATGTTTATTTACAGCCGGTACATAATTAGCGCAATAGTGACAAATGAGTGGTCGAGATCATACTTATCGAGGTTAATGGCCTACAAGTTGGAACAGCTCCATACACATTTCACACCTGTCTTATTATGTTTTGAGTGGAGGTGTATGATGCGGTTCTTTGGTTGCATAATGAGGTCAGGATAGGTTAGAATAGCGGTAGCGAAATTAATGATTACTGTGATTTTTACGTTTTTTATTTTCTTGCTAAAAGTCGTAAATAACATGTTGGGGTAAATGTATGCTGGTATAGAACCACGAATACTTCAGAAATTTAAAAATTATCTTCACTTCAAATAAGAAAAAAATATCACTTCAAAAATTATCTTTTATAATTTTTGAAGTGATATTTTTTAGAGTCGTTGTGATTTAAAACTTGATGAAATGAAAATGAGTCACGAAATCAGTTGTCGGCATTACAACTAGATGGCGCTGTACCCTTTCCGAATCACGCTAACAATTTTACTCTGTAACTTGCATACGATCTCAAGTTTGGTATATACGAAATAAGATGTCCGTATATGAGCTGCAGTGATTATTTAAACGATTTTTCAAAGCATACGTCTTATCTATATCCGTCCCAATCTTTCGTAGACTATTATTCAGAAGTTTCAGTTCAGCTGTGTGTGAATTGCACAAATACAATATTTTGCTGATTCGTGTTATCTGCAGATCTTGATTCCAAAATATGTAGGATTGTTTTACTTTATCATTAATTAAATTAATACAAAAGTTTAATTTGGATTGCATTAAAAAAATTAAACTGTTTGAGAATAACACCTTCTGGTTTTTAAAAGCTTTTGAACATTTGATAAAGAGATATTTGACGACCCGTGTGGCGGAGCGGTCACCATACTGGTCTGACACGCAGTGGATCCCGGGTTCGAACCCCGGCCAGACAGAAATTTGATGATGAGTTTAGGTGTCTGTTCTGGGTCTGGGTGTTTGTGTATTCGTCTTTGTGTGTCCATGGCACCCACGACACAGGTGAAAATCCTAGTGTGGGGCTGAGTGTAAAAAGCGTGTTTTTTAAAAAACAAATAAAAAAAAAAGATGAACCAAGACAAGTGTAATGACAAGCAGAGCTTAAAAGATATGTACAATACATCTTATTTAAGACTTTAATTTATCTGAGTTATTTAAAAAATACACGCTCATCATTTTATTACGATTATTTGTAATGATGGACGTACATTTTAAAAACTGTATTGCTGTTTGTTACTGATATTTCACAGAAAATCATGAAGCAAAAAATAACTATCCAAATGGAAAAGAAAACTTTCAAAATACCATAGCCGACAGTAATTGCACAAAAACCTGACATCTAAAACCCTAACACGTAGCGGCGGGAGAATGAAGTGGTAAAATAGAAAATTTCGAAAATTTTAAACTGCATTCCATAACAATGGTATCTGCCACATTTTACACCATCAAGCTAGTGTCTAGCCAAAATGAACGTTTACGTTTGAGGTGGAACTTTCTTATTTAGACTTGGTGAGGTAAGCCTGAGCACTGTCTGATAGAATTTTATTTATGCCTAACAGCAGTGTTACGTGTTGTTGTGTTCTGGTCTAAAGAATGTGGTAATGGAGACATACTTATCTGAGGCATTCCAACTTAGTCCTCAGGAGTAGCAACACATCTATGGTTTACCTAAAGTAAGGCTGATCTTATTTCTGGTTGATTACACATGTCCATTACACGCTTTCTATACTCATAGCCCCACAGTACGATTTTCTCCTGTGTCGTGGGTGCCATGGACACACAAAGACAAATACATCCAGACCCACAACAGAAATCTAAACTCATCATTCAGATGTCTGTCTGACCGGGGATCGAACCCGGGACCTATTGCACGTCAGAATGGTATGGTGATCGCTCCACCACGCGGGTCGTCCATGTCCATCGGCAGCAGTGTCTACTTACTATGAGCTCGACTGCATGCTCGTTTAGCTACTTCCATATTACAAAAAAAAGTTGACACCATTTTCATAACTTTAACATTACTCATGCATAAATTTTGCTCTTTTCGCAAGCTTTTTCGAAAGCTCAGTGTTTTAGTTATCTAAATAATTAACAGGTGTATTGTAACCTTTGTTAACCGTTTAGGGTGAGTAATGGCCCCTCGGTTTGTATATTTACTACAAAGTTAGCAAAGGTGGATTAGAAAGTCAGTTTAACGCTGGTGGCTTATGCGTGATTACATGCTAATATGAAATTTCTCTCATTTTAACTGACTGCGTCAGAGGGAGGGTGATGTTTTTAGCCATTTTTGTCCGACTGTTGATCTATGTGTTTGAAATCGCAGTAAACCAAAACTACCATATTAAATTTTCTAAAAACGTATTTGTAGTCAATTTCTTAAGGTAACATCTAGTGTTACTTATATTGAAATTCATCTATTCTATCAAAAGTTCTTATAAACTGATGTAACATTTTTGCAACTGAGAATATATGACGTTCCCAGTTTACTATCCGTTATGCCGAGTGGGCTATGACGCGTACCAAGGAAATATACAAATATAGGTACATACATGACGCATACATGCGCTCGAAAAACATTAGCTTCCTTCTGACGTAGTCGCGTAAAAGGGGTTGAAGCCACCTCTAACTATGATTATTGATAGAGAATGTAGTACTAAGTAGTGAAGTTGGCGGACGGCCAACATAACGTCATGTCAACTCCTAACGTGGCTCTGCAGATGTCGCCTCTGCAGCAGTTTAAAAGTTTGATTCCTTGGCTGGCACTGGCACGACGTGATTAATTTTTAAATGTCAGCTTTGTACTTGATAAAGATATTACCCCTCTCATCCGTCCAAAAGAAAAAGAACGGTAACTTCTTCACAATAATGATTTTTCACCTCCGACGCGAAAAGAGGCTAAGTAGCGATAAGTTTGACCGCTATATGTGTCTGTCTTTCCATGTGTTTGTGTGTCTGTCTGTGCCGGATGATACGATTCGATTCGGTTTTTTGTTGTTGAAATATTTTCTCATTCAAATAAATGTAAAATTGACTAAATTGGTATTTTTATAATTATTAAAGCAAATGAGGCATTGAATTCAAATCCAGGGCTATCTGTTGATGCCTGTCATTTATCTAAATAACAATTAGCTATCAAAAATACAGCTTTTTGTAAACCATACTTATAAATTTTATATAGATATATGAAATTAAAAAAAAAAATAGTGAAGCGAAGCAATCGTAACCTACTTGTATGAAAGTTGCTCTCTGTTCTATAAATTAGCATTAAAAATAAGTCACAAAAATGCTTAGTATATCAGAAATAATTTCGGTGTTGGTGTTTCTATGACATAATTTCATAGAATACATATTAAGGAATCAAACGAGCGTACAGTCCACCTTAGGATAAACGCTTTAAGCGCTTGCTACACTCATAGCCTTACACTAGGATTTTCTCCTGTGTCGTGGGTGCTATGGACACATAAAGACGACTACACAAACACTCAGACTCAGAACAGAAATCTAAAGTCATCATTCGGATTTCTGTCAGGCCGGGAATCGAATTCAGAACCCACTGCGTGTCAGACCGGCTTGGTGACCACTCTGACACACACAATTCAAAATCACAAAGGGGTCTAAATGTGAGTATTTGCTATCATGATCGCCCTTACCATTTATTTAAACCGTAGGTATATAAAGGAAAAAGTACATTTTTATAAACGCTCCGCAATTTTATTGTTTGGTCGTAAATGTTGGTTGTAAATTTGAAAGTGTCATACTCCAGCGCACTATGAATGCTGGCTGGCGGTGCGCCAACACCGGAACCATTCGTACAGTTTATTGGCATTAGGAGCTTTTTCCAATTTGTTTTGTTCTAATTGGGGACAATTTATTTAATTTTCAGCTTGCCCTATTTTAGGAAGATCGATAAATAGAAAATTGTTCGCGTACATATTTTTTTCTTTACACTCCATCTTCAGCCACTTTTAGTATGACATTACATCGTCAGCCGCCACTAGACATAGGTCTCTCCCAAGGCACGCTACTAAGCCCGATCTTCGACTCTCTTCATCCAGTTGCCTCTCGCTGCTCGGCGCAGATAGTCGCATTTACCCAGATCAGTCACAAGTCTTTTAATCCCTCATACTTAATGTGTAGACAACTCACAACTTTTGTAATTTTTTAGACAGTTTTTTTATAATATGGAAGTAGAAAACAAGCATGCATCCCACCTGATGAGAAGTGCCACTGCTGCCTATAGACCTCTGTAACCAATCCCAAGTAAGATCAGAGTCTTACCTGAGGTTAGCCACAGATGCGTTGCTATCCTTGAGGACTATGTTGGAACGCCTTGGATAACTATGCCTCTCTTGTGGTAAGGGAGACATACTTATCCGAGGCGTTCAGACCTATCAAACCAAAATACAGCAGCGCGTAACACTAGTGTTATTAGGCAGAAATAAATGTGGTGATGGTGCTTCCGGAGTCGAACCACAAAGTGTTCTACCAACTTGAACCACTTCTCAGGCATAAAAGGTTCCTGACAATGTTTTTTTTCACCGTTAAAGATTGGATAATTAATTTCAAAGCGCATTCCAAAGTGGTAACTGTACTTGCAACTGCACTAATTTCCTTAACGAAGATGCAAATAAAAGACTCACCCTACCATTAAAATGATACCAGTCATGACGATTACAGGCGCCGACAATTACTACCATAGAAATCTGAGAAGTCTTCCGTATACGAACAGCTGCTTATACACATAACCTACATGTGTATTTGCCCAGTAGATTTTAGTTACGTTTAGCGAGTACTATGTTATATTATTGTGACATATACAGATTATGTAGGTATTCCATATGTATGGCGCGTAACTTTGTTAAATTTTTGAAAACATTCTTTTTATAAAATAAATTCAGTAAACAAATACGTTGTCCATGTGACGTCAAACATTGGATTGGAATCTCACTTCAAGGTCATCCAATGAACGTATCAGTGAGAAACCTCAGGATCTTTCTGGACTGAATTCAATTACCTTCTGTAAGAAAGATTTGATAAGATCTTCACATTAGTGAAGGCAGAGATCTAGTGATCATACAACAACGCTTATTACAAACAGTAATTGTTAATCAGATTTAAGTAAAGCCATGGTGTCCTGCAGTCGAAACACGAACAGTTAAATTGACAGGAATTTATAAGATTTATTTCAATAATTTTCAGTAATTCAATAACAAGTCTTAAAACATTCATTTTGCAGATAAGTTTCCAAACAAGATAAAAAATCCACCATTATATTAACGACTGTGATGAAGAGAATTACAGACGCCGACAATTGCTTTCATGGAAATCTGAGATGTCTCGTTGTGTTAATGACGCTCAGCTAATCAAGTCTTCCGTAAAGACACTTAAATCTACAGAGCTGTAAACACTCTTATATAAGAAAACTAGCAGATCCCCACATTTTGACCCGCGCATAAAACATGCCTAATAACGTCAATGATTTGATGAATTCAGTATCTGTATGGGAGAGGTGCCTCCCCCCCCTCCCCCACTTAGAAGGCTTCTTAAAACGAAGCCCATAAATAAGTGTAAACTCAACATGAAAGCTTCTGCTATTTTAGAATTTTGTCAACCCCCCCTAAAAGGTCATCGTTGGACTTAGGTACATCGTTTTCTACAATACATAAACTTTGGTCCTAGCATTTCTGAAATTTGCCAATCAGCTGCCCTTGATTGACTTGAAACAGATTGTTTACCTATTCACCAATTTTAACGAAATGTTTCATTAAATCACCTGTAAGCAGCAAAATTTGCAAATGCACGCAGGGTCAAGCAAACTAATGTAGGCACTGCAGTCTCTCGTGTTTTTACTTTTCGGCTTTACAGATAATGGTGAAACTCTTCGTGCGCAAGTAAGACTTGCACCTGAACAGTTTTTTCTCTGTTTACATTTTTTTTACATACAATAGTAGAAATATACATATACTCTTTTAAAGCTACAAATAAAATTTTGTAGATTTAAAAGAGTATATATCCGTACCGGTCTGACACGCAGTGGGTCCCGGGTTCGAACCCCGCCCAGACAGACTGATGAGTCATCTGAATGATGAGTTTAGGTTTCAGTTCTGGGTCTGGGTGTTTGTGTGTTCATCTATGTGTGTCCATGGCACCCACGACTCAGGAGAAAATCCTAGTGTAAGGTTATGAGTATAGAAAGCGTGTTTTATTTTTTAATTATATACCTAAACCTTCCTCAAAACTCTTCACTCTTTCTATGGTTAAAAAATGTATAAAAATCAGTATGGTAGTTTTCAAGTTTATCACTTTCAGACAGACAGAGAGACGCGGCTGGCGACTTCTTTTTATAATATTTATCGATGTTAAAGATTTTTGTATTTTAATTCTTCGTGTGGTGTCAGTCTTGTTTAACACCATTCTCTTTTTTGCCGTAAATGTCATAGGAGGCTACTGAAGGACTAAATCTAGTTGATGGACAGTAGCGTCTTTCTATGTTACATTAATATCTGTTGAATACCACGCAGGCCATGTCTGTTGAATATTGGCAAAAATCCTGTGGCATAAAGTGGCAAAAAAGTGTTGGCCTATATCTTTCTAGATATATATATTCAGCCTCTAAAGCGTATTAAAATATATAATAGGCCATATATAATATAAAATAGTTTATTTCTTGTAATTTTTCAAATTTTAAAATTTAATAATGACAGCTATTTTTGCTTTAAATTAAACTTCCTTTATTTAAATCTAATAGAGCAACTCATCGCCTCACTTTATATTAAGATATAAATTTTATAGTTTCATTAGTGAAATCGTTTGCCTTCACTTAATAGTTCAAATTGAATTCAGAGACGTAAACGGAAAAGTTAAAAGTGCTCGAATCAAGCCGTTTTTAGCAGTTTTCTTTAACGTAACTATTTGACTTAGTAGTTACGAGTAGTTGTAGTTTTGCCTTTTAGTGGCGCTTAACTTCGAACCTAATTTTATCTGCTTGATCTTTGGCTTTTGGCCAACGCGTGCCGATCCCTAAATATCGAGTGTCGCCGAGTGCAATTCTGTATTTAGGACAGTTTTTGTTAGGGGACCCGTATATTTATAGGCACGGTTGAAAGAACTTTTGGTTAATATTTTTTTAAATTAGAATCGGGAGCAGTATTAAATTGGATGATATTTTTGGGATAGGAATGGGATCGTGCGTGTTGAAAGTACAATTTTTGCCTCTAATGACAGTAGATTGACATGGTAGGTCAAGATACTATTATGATTGTGAGTTTTAGATGGTTGGTGTCATAGAGTAGAAGAGAGGAGTTTGAAAGAGAGTTAAATAATGTATCATTATTGACCTGATACTAAACCTAATTTCTTATACGTATTTTAAGTCATACGACTTATTATTCTAAGATTTAAAGACTATCTTACTAATATTATAAAGACAAAGTCAAAGTCAAAGTCAAGACGAAAGTTTGTGAGGATGTAAGTGTGTTTGTTACTCTTTCATGCAAAACTATTGATCGGATTTCGCTGAAATTTGACACACAGATAGTATACGAGGTGGATACTCATTACCGTCGTAAACGTAACCAAAGCTGGCGGAAACACGGGAATAAGCTAATCATATAAATAATATGGAATATCATATAATTATATTACAATATTAAGTCTTTCGTTTTATCCTAGATATTCTGATGTAAAATGCAATATTTCAGAAATTAATTGTTTATGTTTTTTGAACTGTTGGATAACAAAGTATGGACCATGAAGAAAATACTACTTTTACGTCGCTTAGAAATAAAAGTGGTATTTTCTTCATGGTTTGATGCCGATAGCATCTCATCGCACATGTCGTAATAATACACGTGGGAAGCAAAAATAAAAATAGTAGGTTATAATGTCAGTTTTATGAATGGTAAATTGTATAAAATTTCTTTTAGATTTTTTGCATTGCATAGATTGAAATATGTTCTAAACTTACAACTGATATTGATCAGGTATTTCACCTAGAGCCGATTGCAAAACTTTTGTGACAGGACCTGAAGATTAAGGTGGTCGCCTCATATGTAAAACTGTCGTCATCTACACCTTCTTGCCAAAACGCAGAAAGTTAAACTTAGATTTAGGAAGTTAGGCCTGTTTTAGCAATTAATATATCTGAATACCACATCTTTTAAAACAGAATTCATTGTGATTATAAAACAAAATAGTTGACAGTGATACCGCAATGGAACCATGAATAGTATAAAGACAGTAAAAATATTAGTGACAAATGATAACAGGAAACGCGCAATTAGTGCCTCATTTTCGGGTATTTATTCAATCCTCATGACTCGTAGAGGCATTAAAACTTGAAATATGTTAAACGGTTTCCTGTTCTTTTTTTGCTTCGAAAAATATATAGTTCATTTACCTAAGGCAAAAAAATGATTAAATAAATAATAATTAGTCGTGAGACTTTAAGAATTATTAAGACGTCTATCAAAGTAGTTAATATTATTTTAAATTTAAGTAAATAAAAAATATTATTGAATGTTATTATACCGGCTATTACTTTTGTCATTAAATCCGATCCAAAATATAACCGTTAATTTTATGAGGCTTCCGCGTTGATCTTTAATTATAATTGTGTATAATCTTAACTGCAACCTTTTTAGGGTTCCGTACCAAAAGGGTAAAAACGGGACCCTATTACTAAGACCCCGCTGTCCGTCCGTCTGTCACCAGGCGGTGATAGCTAGATAGTTAAAAAGTCTTTGAACATTCAACTCTCTAGTTGTTTTTATATCGCTATCTTAATATATACTAAAAACAGAATAAAATAAATATTTAAGAGGCCTCCTATACAACGAACGTGACGTTTTTGCCGTTTTTTGCAGATGTTTCCATACCCGTCATGTACGAGTGCGACTCGCGTTTGGACGATTTTTTATGTCTTCTAAACACGCATATCTTCTCTCAACTGGAGAATAATTCATCACAATGCTCCAATGTGGAACGATGGAGCCACATTCGCAATATGATTTTTGACAAGTTTAAACTCAAATGTAATCATAAAAGAAGGACGGAGGGCTTAATGTGTCCACCCTAGCACGGAAGCGCTCATGAAATACCATCCACGATCTTTCATCCAACTCTTCACTTGACCACGTCCAATTTTGCTTGACTCTTTAGATCCGGGACCTCATACATCTATCTGAATATAAAAATAGGACGTCTGATATAAAATAGCCTACGGGGAAAACATATTTTCAGTATCAATTTTTTCCTAATCTACTACCAGATTGGAGGCTGTTTTAAGAGATATTGTTCATATCAACCTAAACCGTTGTAATATGACCACTCATATTTGTCCACGGTTAGAAAAAACTAGACAATATTCTGTGTGGGTCGTTACAGCGGGACGGCATGGGACGCCACATACATAAAACATAGCGCCTCTTTGCGCCGCCCGCTATGATCTAATAACGTGGTGCGTAGTGGGTGCAGGTTTCCACTGCTATATACGTTACGATATAGTACTCAGGTATTTTTGTATAAAAGATTGAATTGGTAAATGAGCATACGGTCCACATTATGGTAAGTGGTCACTGCCGTCCATGGACACCCGCAATCAACTTCATATAAAACAAGAATTCTATCTAAAGTCAATCAGAGCATTGTTACTCCTGAGGACTTAGATGGTCACCTCATAAGAAATTGATTTGGAATTCGCACCGAAACGCAGGAATTGCTCCACGCCAGAAATAGGTGTGGCGGTGGCACCTTCCCGGTCGAACCATACCTGTTCTACCACCTTGCAAAGGAATCCAATTTTTTTCCCAACAATCGTCTATCAACTTAATTGGATAGGATGAAGAAAATGAGCCCTAGCGCTGTACATTGGTACACACCTATTTGTGAAACTTAGTTGACTAATGATATAAAGGTTAGTTACTACAAGGCCTTATGTCTCTTGCTTTGCTGGTTTCTTGAGAAGCATTCGTTACTACAATAAAATTCGGGACCATATCGCGAATCTCACAGAGAGAAAGTTTAAACGGGTCATTCAACAAAGAAAACATACTATAATAAGTAACTATTTGATCGTAAATCTGTGTTGACAGTGGTAGATAAAACTTTTTCTTTCGTCTTAAAAAGTATACTATAATTTACAAAAGATTTTATACGATTTAAGACAATTTCTGATAGGTGAAGGCACCGTTGGTATATCTACATATATCCAGAAGCAGTAACATTTTCTATAGGCTCAAAATTTCATACGTCATTGTCTGTTCGGTTCTTTATTAAGCGTGAAGAAAATACAAACGCCTTCATGACATAATTTTCTTAGAAACTTGTTGTAGGCACGGTTATTTGTATTTTATCTTTTTTTATGAAAGGCCTTCAATACGAACACAAACAAATTCATCGGCTTTATAAATGGTACTATCATATTTCATTATTCTATGTTAATCAGTGCTAAATTTATTACTGTAAATTTTATGGTAGTATGCAAATTTTATACTTAATTGCCGTTTCCGGTATTAATTTATTGCATAGTATTATTATGAATAGCTTTTCATTTCTTACGTATCAATGGCTAATATAGTGACAGTATAATAAATAATAATCATTTTGCCTAACTTTGTGTGGCCATGACATTATAATCACTGTCTATAATATAGATATTTAAAATAGAAAAAGTCTCTCATATGAAACAATTAGTACATTACAATTAACAGAATAATATGGAATAGAATGTGACAGAATCCTTCCGAGACATTAAATGTAATGTTAACGATATAATTGTGCCTTCATTGCTATTTAAACTGTATTTATTAAACTTATACACGTTAACAGTGGAAACGTGTCCTCACTAACTCAATTCGTAGTGTTCGCCTCTTTTGATGTAACGCCGTCTTTAGCCCGGCCCTTTGCGCCACGATCCTTAATACCCTCTACAATTTCCCTAGTTTACCTGTTTTTATCACAAACTTCATAGGTTTTTCTCAGTAAAAAAGAATCTGATTGTCTATTTTGCAGACTATGAATGTTTATGCCACTGTTACGAAATTTAGGAGTAATATTTTTATGATTGCGTTTGTGCCATTGATAGTTTGAAGAAAGATTTATTAGTTGTACTTTTAAAAGCTTTGTCAATAAAAAATACAGAAAAATAACATAAAGAAATAAAAAAAATTGAAAGAAATCTTTTTTCCAAACTTCATCCCGATTCGTTAAAATCTGTGGCCGCTATCGCGTGGACAAATTGAATTCTGGTCGGGTCAGTCTGTTATACTGAACTAGGCGAATTTTTTTTTTTAAGTCTACAAAAGATGGAGCCTATTTTTTGTCTACATGTCCGAGACTTCATAATTTATAGAATCTAGCGGATTTAATACTTTACCCTAATTATCATGAGGTATCGAGAATTTAAGTAAGAGTAAATGAGAGACTAAAATCCAATATTTATATCATACTATGTAATAATTGTACCTATGTATATATAGACCTTAAATATCTATACATCTTACTTAATTCACACTTTTATTTGGGGCTACTTCTATGTGAACATTCATTATTTTTTTTCATTCTTACTGATGATATCATACAAATTCCACAACTCGATTAGTATTACAATTCATTGATTTCTTGACTCATGAATCTTTTAATCATGAATCTTGCATTAATTTACCTAATATAGGCATATTTTTCCAGACCTCGCTAATAAAATATAACATTTAAATCTTGTTATGCATACAAACAAATTGGATAGCTCTGAACAGAATGCACACTACTAACAAATAGAAGACCGAAACATATTATGCTCATTTTTGATGTTATGCATAACGCCAACACCAAAAACGAGTAAACATTTGAAATATTATAAATGATGTTGTACATTGCATTAAAAGTTGAGGAAGGCGACAATTTGAATATGCAGACGAAGACATGTATAGTAATTTCAAAAATATTACGCATATAAATATCGCATTGAGAATTTATTCGCTTTGTACGGTGTCGTGGAAATGAAAATCTGTGACGGTGTTAACTGGATTACATTGTGTTTTCTGACAACTTTCTCGTTTCCGCTTCTTGTTGCAACAAAATTATGTTTTTGGCTTAATTTATAATCTGAGTAAGAAAGTAATAGTGTAAACTTATGGTAATATTGCATCTGCATTGAAGTATTTATAATTTGCATTGAATTTTTGTACATTTAGTACAATTTGTAAGGTTCTAACAATTGTATTTTTGCTTCCAATTTCAACTCCTTCGCTATTAATTAACCTAAAAGACGTCAGACGTCAAAGACGCAAACCAAGTTATTAAAAATTCGACCAACATCTAATATCAAGGCTACACATTAATTCGCCGACGCCATTCCCAAAAAAGTTGACACATAAACATAAAACTGGATTTCCGAGAAAGATACTTCTTTGATCTATTTCTAGCATTTCCATGAATTATGACTAAGTGGTTCCAGAAGATTAGGGTGACGGAAAAAATTAAAACAATTAGTACACAAGTGAGATATCAACTGGTGAGGACGGTGACGGGACAAAAAATTTATCACACGGCTATCTTCATTAAAATGCTTGATACGTCCCACCAAATAGGGTTAATTCCGACCCTCATCTTTTAACACTAGGCGTCTTGTTTTTCATCATAATCATGTTTTAACAGGAGGACGTTTGAATTTAAAACAGGTGGAGTTGTTAAATTATTTAGGATGGAATTTGTGTCGTGGTATTAAGAATGAGCGTAATTATTAATTTATATTTTTACAAGAATACGACGAAACACATTTTTTCAAATAATAATTGGATAATGTATTTTTATACTGTACTTTTGATAGAAAAACTTGATTATCTTCAAAATGAGTTAAAAGATCTTCAGGCTATATTTTTCTTTATTCTCATTCCAGACGTATATGTTTATGTTTAAAATACCACATTTAAATTTTATTAACACGTATAGGAATATTCAACAAGTTATATTTTGAAAATAATTAAAACAAAAAACCTGATTGATTGATTTCCTTTTCAGTTCATTGTTCTTAAGCAGTCAGTTTTTGTTTTTACAGTAATATATTTTTTAACGTTTTTTATAAGTTTTCGTCAAAATAATAACATAAAAGTATTATATTCAGAATGGTCTGTTTACTGGCTTTCATTTGAAATCCATATTGTCATGATAATTAAAAGTCGTCCCTTCTCCACTATTTACCCCTATTAAAATACGTCATTTTTAAGAAATATGGCATTCTTCAAACTGATACGATTCTAATCATATCGTGTCAATGGAACTGACATAAATACAATCATACATACTCTTGAAAGCATTACCCTCCTTCTGACGCAGTTGAATAATAAAATTTAAAAATAACTGCTAATCTAATTAATTTTGCTTAATTGCACTCGTCTGCATTTTAACCGTCAAGCGAAATTAATTAACCAGCCTCTATTCTAGCATTTTTAGTGTGTACAACCTTCCACAGTTATAGCATTGTCTATAGATATTCAATTCAACTCAATAATGACTGATTGGAACCGTTCCATCAGAGCATATACTGGAATATGAATCGCAATTTCCTCGACAGCTGTGGGAAGCAGCGTCCGACCTTCTTCATACATATGCATTTATGGAGTAACGTTATATGAGTGCCGAGCTTATTTGATAATTTTATGAAAAATCCTTGTTATCTATTTAATGTTGTGTTAGTAGTAGTTTAATTAGAGTATTTTTAACTTTATATTTGTACTAGAAATATTTTGGACTTTACTCCTTAAGAACCGATTTTCATATAAGGCACCCGGTATGAGAAAAATACGAGGAGTAAAATCTAGTGATCGAATGACCTCGTTACGTTTTTCGTGCGCAACCTATTGTGCGCACCTTTCCCTTTTTCTTCTGTCGCATAGATGGCGCTGTCTACAACAATTGAAACTTATTTAAATTTAATTTTATTGCGCCTGTTAAGACAATCGTACTTAAGGAGTAAACTCCAGTCGTGCGTCGTAGCTGACAACTGACACTACTGTAATATACTGAATTTAATCATGCAAAATTTCGACAGACAAGCTATCATTTAAATGTGCTAAACTGTCGCCGACTTGATTCAAATCTCCTTAGCAGATGTTGCAGACTGTAAAACCGTTGGTTTTTATGGCGGCAATGCACTGGTGCAAGTTTTTAGTTTATTGGATAGTTTCGATCTACTGATCACAGCGTGATTTGTAAGACGCAGATAGCTATGTAAGATAATTAGTTTCAACGTTGATATCTATTAAAAAAATCCTCAACGTAACTGAAATTATCTAAATGTAAGTAAAATAACTGTTAAGTTAATAACTTTACCCAAATTTCCTAAAAAATATTTGATAATTTCAAATGCAACTCGCAATAGGGTTTCGTACCACAAAACTTCTTTTTAGTATTTGTGGTTATAGCGACACAAGTTCTGTAAACACATTCTGTAAAAATAGTAGCCCTGTGACAAAAGGATAAATGAATAGACAGCGGACACTTGATAATAGGGTCTTTATCATTGTTACTTAAAATAATTATTATCGTTGTTACAATGATACTGTTATGTTTAATCTTAAAATTATTGATGCAAAATTTAAGATTTTTTTCGTTTAGTTTTGGTATAAAAATCTTACTAGCTCACTTTACGAGTACTCGCTTAGCAATCTCCCCACCAGATGTCTCAAACTGCACAAACGTCCGTCTTTATGGAGTCGATGCACTATCTCGATATTGAAGTTTATTAGCTAGTGAGTACGACTGAGTAAATTTTCTTAACAGTCTATATATACGACATTTTTTTTCCATTAAATTCTTCGTTTTCAAAAACTTATGCGTAATTCCGTAAAAATAACTGTGCTATTAAATTACCATTTTTTTTAACTCTAACCAAGGGTAAAGTGTACATCGTAACTTACAAAAGTATTTAATAATGTGTAAAATTTATTTATTTAAAATATATTAATAAGTAAATAAGTAATATGTATACATAGACTATATACAAAACGAATTAATTATTAAAAATAAATGCAAGAAATATTTTTTTATCATATTACCACAAAAGAAATGTATAAATCTATAAACATTATAAAAAGAAGTCTCCGGCCACGTCTCTCTGTTTGTCTGAAAGTGATAAACTCGAAAACTATCAAACAGATTTTTATACGGTGTTCAACAGTAGAAAGAGTGATTTCTAAGGAAGGTTTAGGTATATAAGGAAGTATATAATTTATTATGCTTTTATGTAAATTAGCAGAAGTACAGCGATAAATGTTGAAGAGGTCGCAGAAAAT
>MOOZ01000233.1:1742062-1761496 GCA_002930495.1 Cecropterus lyciades | reverse complement strand
AATTTGTTTCTTTTTATAATTGGGAAAGATAAGTGTGGTGAAGTATAATACTAGCTTTATAATTTACCTAATAGTAAAAGGAGAATTATACTCCACATGTACCCTATAGTATGGTGAATTATACTACGTCATCACACTGCTTCAAAGCAGATTAGTGGAAGTTTTATTGGTGAGACCGTGTCGGATTTTTTTAAACATACACTACACGACAAAAATTAAGATTATAAACAATATTCCTCGACGGTCTACGTCGAAGCGTGAGTGTGATATTTAATACTAGCTACCATAAAAGTAGATAAAGGTCTAGTTGTAAAAAAATGCGGCGATGTTGAGTGTACTAAACCATCAATGAGTGTGTTATTGGTCATTTTTAATTATTTTACACAAACACCAAAAAATTTTATACTCACGTTTAGTTTAAAGAAAAAGACGTTGTATTTTAAATTTTAGGTCCTGTTTGGTTATTAAGTACTAGCTAATTATAATGGATCCATTATAATCAATGTATTCCTCTGCAAGCACGACAATATTCCCATGAACAAACGACGATCAAAGTAAGGGATCCGTGTCTCCATCAATGCTTGTACAAAGCAATACTCTTCAATAGTATCGATAATGGAATCTTTTCCCCCTATCACAACCGAGTGTGAATTCAGTCGACTATCGAGTCATGTGTGTTTGTGTCTGCAATCATGTTGGGTCTTATCTTGATATGGATTTCTCTTTTCTTTTAATATTTTCTTTTTATTTCTTACTTCGTTTGTATCATTGTGTTTTCTCGATTTCACAGAACGTTTCTTGTTAAAATAATAGTACTATTTTGTACGTCTTTCTTTATTTATAACAAGTAACATTGTTAAAAGAATACAAAAATTAAAACCAACTGTTTACAAACGACTGATTGCCTTTAGTTTGATATAATATTTTTTTGAGACTGCGTCTAAAATGGTATAAAAGGGTTATAATTATTTTGATGGTCTATTTACTTTACGCTTTGTACACTCATAGACCCACACTAGGATTTTCTCCTGTGTCGTGGGTGCCATGGACACACAAAGATGAATACACATACCCCAGACCCAGAACAAAAACCTAAACTCATCATTCAGATTTCTGTCTGGCCGGGAATCGAACCCGGGACCCACTGCGTGTCAGACTGGTATGGTGACCGCTCCGCCAGGCGGGTCGTCTTTAATTTAATATGGTGATGATTATAAAATAAATCGTCCCTCTCCCTCTTATTTTTCTGTTCACAGGCCATATTTAAAATTATATAGCCCATGTCACTCTGAAAACTGTGACTATTTCAATGATATGTCATATGTCATAATCCGTCAAGCCGTTTGGGTGGAAGCGCGTGCCAAAGAAATGCACATACATTGATACTTCCATGCACTCGAAAAACATTGTCATCCTTCTGACGCAGTCGGGTAAAAAGGTGTTGCGGAGGTGCCACTGAAGTCGAACGACGATGAGTATGCTTCAACATTTTTCACAAGTATATTTATGATTTTATAACAGAGAATAAATATTTCAAAAGTCCCATAGCTGGAGGGTCTTATACCCATAATATGTACATCGGTAACATGTTCTCATTGCTTCATTAATGCACATTTTCTTGAGTCTAATTAATGAGCGTTGATGGGGATGTGGCTCGCGGCGGTTCGTCTTGCTTTGACAACTCAGCGAGGGCTTAACAAGATTTATTATGAGAAACTAGGATTTTAATACATTTTTGTAGACAATGCGATTATTAAATGTCTTTGCGGAGTTTTGCTTAAAGCTTTTTCTCCGAGAGACTGATCAAAAAAGAAGATAACGCCTTCAGGAAGATTGAAGCGTAACATGAACTTTTGTTAGCTTAAAGCCTTAAAGCTTTAAGCATAACTAGATAGACAGAGTTACCTGATAACGTTGCGAATGTATTTTTTAGTAATAATAATGTAGCAAACGAGTATGCAGTCCTCCTGATTGTAAGTGGTCACCGTCGCCCTTGGAAATCTGTAAGCATCTTCATATTAAACAGGGGTTCTATCTTCAGTCGATCTCAGATGCGCTGCTGCGAATTCGCTCATCTGCTCCTGAGGACTAAGGTGGTCGTAATACAAAAGTGAGTCGGCAACCTTACCCTTTCATCAAAACGCAAGAACTGCTTCTAGCTAGTAATAGGTGTGGCGGTGGTACCTCCTACTTGTTCTACCTTTAAACTGTACATTTGAACTTCATATATTATATTGATTTATATTACACCAAGGATCTTATCGTGTGTTATTTTTCCAAACGATTAATAATGCAAAGTAATGTATAAATTCTTTCGAGATCTTACTTCATACAGAATGTTGATTTGTTTGTGCCCGTATTTCACGTATTATGCAAATCGGCATAATTTTCGTGTGATTAAATATTTTTTGAAGAAACTAAGTCTGCCTTTTATTTTGTTCTAAGATTACGAAGTTGTAAAGTTTTAAAACAAATTAGTTTTGAGCTCAGCAATGGAAAGTAAAAAGGTTTGTAGCCGTGTCTCTATTTTGAAATAAAATTTGTTTTTAAGTCGCTTAAAGAATTTCTATTATTGAATATAGTTTTCCATGAACATAAAAGAAGAGGTTTGAATATTGTTCCGATGTACTCCTAAAGTGCTATGACACGTGTCGTGTCTCATAAAAAAAACTGGAGACGATCTCTTCTTCCGGAGACCATCAATGAGCTCAGCGCGCATTGCCACTGTAGGGCATTGCCAGATTAATAACGCTCGCAAGAAGAAGTTCTGGAATAACGTTAGGACAGAATATATCGTTGGAAGCACCTGAAGAGGTTGCTCCAACGATATATTCTCTCCCTGTAGCCTCAGGACTAGAACATAACTATGGTGTCCTCTGTATGTCGTAAGTCGCGATTCAATGGGGACATTCAGAGTTACGGTTGGCATTAGTGGGAGCTCGAATCGCCCAGCCAGTGACTCTAAGAAGGACGACGGTCGCTTCAAATGTCTCTTACCGACTACTCTTCATCAGTGGTCTGCCATATTATCATATAAACCTTAAATAACATACAATATACAATAATAAAACGATACTTAGACACTGTTTTCCCTTTTATAGATCTATCTATTTATCTTATATGTCTAGATTTTTTTAACGAACCAATATCTGTAAAATATCACGTAGATATACCTTTTTTTGTAACGAGGGGGAAACCTTCAAAAGGTACCCGATGCCGTGGAAGCAACGCCGAGTTATGTGGGATTTTTCCCGCAATAAATCCCCCTCGGTGGCCGTCCTCAGCGCTGCGTGGAGGACTCCGGGATCTCCAACGGAACGCAACCGCAGTCCGCTTGCAACCCCAGAAGCCCCCTTTTAGTCGTCTCTTACGACAGGCAGGGGATACCGTAGCCCTATTCTGGGCCCGGAACTACAGTGACTATACCTACCGTTTTAATACATAATCATATATAATATACATTATATATACATGTATATATACTTAGTATGAAAATTGATTTAAGTTTGTCTTAATTTTATATAATTACTGATATACCTAGAACTAAGGTTTCCAACAGCCTATTAGTTAGAAGGCAACATGCTCATTATATATGTACGTCTTGTTACAACATTCTCGTGTTGCTTCATTTGTGCACATTTTCTTGGAGTTTAATTAACGAGCGATAAGGATGTGCCTTGGGGCGTATTCTCTTCGCTTTGATACTACTGGGTTCAATAAGAAATATTTCTTCTTAAATCTTAAAAACGATTATCACCGACTGTATCCGTGCAAATGATATTGGCAGAGAATAAAACCGGGTATGAAAGTACTATTCACGGGTCAATTCTGGAGGACATTCGCTATACTAATTTCTGCCTCATAGCAGCAATGTTACAGTATGATGTCAGAATAGGCAACTATTGATTAAAAGGTTCTTATTCTAAAAGGAAAATAAAGGTGATAGAACTCTTTGTTGTTCTATTCCGAACACACCACCACTACTCCCGGTTTTGCCTGACAATAGCAGTGTTAAAGTAGTGTGATAAAGTAGAGACTCTTTTATGAGGCATTCCAATTCGACTCATGTAGTGGAGCGATCACCATACCGGTCTGACACGCAGTGGGTCCCGGGTTCGATTCCCGGCGAGACAGACATCTGAAGGATGTGTTTAGATTTCTGTTCTGGGTCTGGTCGTTTGTGTATTTGTCTTTGTGTGTCCATGGCACCTACGATACAGGAGAAAATCCTACTGTGGGGCTATGAGTGTAGATATATACTATAGCGTTTAAGCGTTCATGTTTCTGATAGCGTCAGATAGAATTGAATTCATATGTGCCCTATATGGTTAAAAATGAGAAATTCAGAACATCCAAAGTCACACTTCTTTGAATAGAAACATGGGTAGAAAAACAAGGGCTTGACACACTTTCTCCAACACTTGCGCATTTGCAGTCATAATAAAAATGCATTCACTCCTATGAACTAATTGACCGCAGACTCGCTGAAACAAACTGTATCCGTTGCTGTTCATGAACTACAATTAAGACGTTTGCTTACGTACTCTGCAATGTATAGCGTACACGGCGATACATGCTTACCTTAATGAAGGCAATGACATAATGAAGGGCTGGTAACGTCCTCACGCTATTGTAATTAGAGTCGACTGGAGCAAAGCCCAGCCTTGTTGACATGTCTCCACTAATTGTTGGACTAATTGACACTAATATTTGTTTTAATTAGGTAAATAACGCCCCGATAATTAATGTCGCTGTCAGAAACTGACGTGTTGAAAGGTATGCTCTACTTGGTTCCGTTGAGTGGTTGAAGTTTGTTATGCTCCACTTGACTGAAATATTTTTTTTCGATTTCTATTTACATCCAAAATTGATAATAATAATGAATAACAAACGATTTTTATTACAAATATTTACGGTTCCTGGGTATACAAAAATATTTTTCACTCACAAACACACGCATGCACGCAGTCATGCACGCACGCACACATGCACACACACACACACACCCATAGATCACAATACTTTAAAATATGACCTAAGTACTATATTATTCAAAGTACTAAGTTAAAAGAAAGAGAGGACGAAACAGACAGAGAAAGACAAAGAAAAGAAGAGTGAAAGTAAGTAGTATATTTGGTTCGCTGTAAGTGATTTTGCTACGTTTTTATACGTGGTAATGACTCACGTGGCAGAGCGGGCACCATAGTGGTTTGACACGCGGTATGTACTGGTTTCGATCTCCGGCCAGAGAGACATCTAAATGATGAACTAAGGTTTTTGTTCTGGGTCTAGGTGTTTGTGGATTCGTCCTTGTGTGTGTCCTTGCACTCACGACACAGGAGAAAATCCTAGTGTGGGGCTGAGTGAGCTGAGTGTATAAAACGTTGTACTTAGGTAACTGAAAAATGACTTTGTGGGAATATGAAGAAATAAAAGAAAGAAACAACCAAATCTTAATTAGAGGGCCAAGAAAGTTTCATTTGATTAGCTAAAAACAAATGTATGTATTGGATTTTATACCACGTAATTTTGGTAAATTGTAGCAACAATTTTCGAAATTCGCTCAACGCTAACACTTACAGCTCCGCATATTTCGTGGCCGAGCGGTACCAGTTTCTTCCCCAGTAAAGTTAATCCCATAACGTCAATGCCGCTAGAAGACGCTGAGCTACAAATATCTTATGATCTTTTAATTAGTCAAGGCTTGCTCCAGATTGCAGTTCTTTGCCGGCCTAGTTTATAAGATTATCCTTTGTACATCCAACTTTGAATATATGATTGAATATACTTGTAGAGTTACAGAGTTCTTAATAGAAAAAGGATATTGCAAAACTAGTTTTTTTTATGTAACGCATATTACTGGAGATATCTTTTATTTTATGATACATATAATAAGCAAGATGGTAAAAAGTCAACTGTTATAAGTGAACCGACAACCACAACCTTCTACCGGAACGCCAGAACTGCTATACGCTAGGTGTGGTTGTGGTACCTTCCCGGTCAACCTTCAATGTTTCTACCACCTTTTGAAACATGTGTACATACATACATATTAATGTAAATTAATATTATTTTTTATACTTATCTGCTTTATGCTTACATGCCTATTAAAATCACATTTCTTTATTTGTCTATATCTTTGTACCATCATAACTACAGAATCACTGATCCAATTTACGTAATACTTAATAGAATTGAAATATATTATCTGGCCAAATTTTATTTTATATAATTGGTTAGTTTGCTAATGTATGGCTGTATGTACTGCAGTACATTTGATATTGTATATTCTTTTTTATTGTAAATAGCCATAGAAGTTGGCTTTATATTTGGTACACAATCGTAAGGAAAATAATATTATAGGAAACTGAGCTGACCCGGCAAACGTTGTTTTGCCATATAAAAGATTAAATTACTAAAATGGCTATTAAAAATAAGGGTTGGTGATAAAAGGGTAAAAATTTAGGGTTGTATGTATTTTCTAATGCCACATTATAGAAAAATAAAAACAAAAAAGTTTGTCCAAAAATAAAAAAATAAAATGTTACGGGTGAACAACCCTTATCATTTCGGAGTATGAAAAATAAATACTAGCCGATTCACAGACGTACTGAATATGTATATAAAATTTGGTAAAAATCGGTAAAGCCGTTTCGAAGGAGTAAGGTAACTAACATTGCGACACGAGAATTTTATACCTATGTAAGATTTAATCCGTCATGTCAATCCGAGTTTAATAAAAGATATATTTTTTTTATGTATTTATTAATATGCCAGTGAATATTTACTTTTTAGTATCTTGCGTAAAATTGAAAAACGTTGAAGCGAACGGAAGCTAAGGAAGAATAAAACGCCATTAACAACGGAAGACAATATCGTTTTAATTAAATTTTGTATCCCAAGTTATGGGCAAAAACATTTCTATAACGTCATAATCCAGCCCATAAACTCGTGCTAAGAGTGCAATTAAGGGCAATATGATCTTTTAATCCCGGTGCACATTATACCTATTTAACGGGACCGGGATACGGTTATGAGTTCCGGACATAATCCCACTGTAATTGTTGTCCGAGGAATGCCTAGAAGTTCTCGTAATTACCGCGCAGCCAGGTTTGCAGTTGGAAGGTAGAAATTGGAGTTCTGTTATGGAGATACAAGGCTATGATTTAACTGTAACGGGAATATGGACAGATTTTGCGTATTTTAAGTCATATGGGTTGTACTGCCGACGATTTATTTCATAACTAAAATGTACTTAAATTAATAAAACCGGCCAAGTACGAGTCGGACTCGCAGGCGAAGGGTTCCGTAGCATTATCATTAATAAAGTTATATCATAATAAGTAAAGTTGAACAGTTTTCCAACTACCAACATAGGTTTGTTTTTCATAGTGTTTGTATAAATTACAAAGTTATGTTATTCGGTTTTTGAAAAAGTTCTACATCTCAAAAACCGTATGTTGTTCAAATCAATTTTCATTGAAAGTTTTCCTTGACATCTACAACATATATTTTATCCAGATTTTTCACTCTCTTAGTTTAAAAGTTAGAGGAGGGGGTTACACACATTTTACCGTTTTGAAAGGGCTTATCTCTCAAACAATTGACTTTGAGAAAAATGATTTTAGAAACCTCAATGTCATTTTTAAAGAACTTTCTATAGACACTCCACACGTGTAGGTAAGATAATTTTTTTTTGAGTTTCAGTTCCATGTATGGGGAGCCCCCATAAATTTAATATATTTTTATTTTTGTACATAATTCGGAAAATGGTTTACAGAATAAACTTACCTACCAGTTTCAACTCTGTAGTCTTAATAGTTTTCGAATAAAGTAGCTGTGACATACGGACAGACGGACAGACGGACGGATAGACAGACAAGACGAATCTATAAGGGTTCCAATTTTTGCCATTTGGTTACGGAACACTAAAAATAGGTATCACTTTCTATACTCACAGCCCTACACTAGGATTTTTTTATGTGTGCTATGGATACATATAAAAGGGAGTATTCAGTACCTAGACATAGCACAGAAGTTTAAATTCATCTTTAACATGTGTCTGTAATCAGAAATATACTAAGTGTCAAATCAGTATCATCACCACTCCGACACGCAGGTCATTGTAAAACTTTAGTATCGAGAGGTAAAATTCAATGCAATTTAGAGGAATTTAGTTTGAAAACAGTATTTCTGGATAAACCTGAATGAATAGTTTCTCATAACGTAACTTCAATAAATTACTAAAATGCCACGCTACGCCAATAGAATAGTACAACGATTAACGTTGTTAAAAATATTAAAACATAAAAGCCGACTTAACTTATTTTTTTTTGTTTTTATAATGATTATCTTTAATTTAGCGCTTTTTTATGAGTTATCGTTAAAAAAATTATAGTAAAGTATTATGGAATGCTCTATTTACTAGCTTTCATGTGATGACATAATGATATTGTCATAATACATTGCCATATATCGCCTCCCTTTTCTCCTATTTAAAGGCGCTATTTTTTTTAATTATATAGTCTATGTCACTCTACAAACTGAAACAATTCAAATGATATGTCATATGTCACAATCCGTTAAGTCGTTTGGGCTGTAGCGCGTGCCAAAGATACATGTAAACATACATACATACTCCAAAAACATACCTTTCTTCGAACACAGTCGTATAAAAAAGAAAACAAAGATTCTACACACTTTTTCTAAGCTCAGTTAAAGTAAATTACTACGGATATATTTGCGTACTACATTTGCTATACTCAAAACAGTCGGTTTACAAAATCCGTATCAAGCCGGGGATAATCAAAAACGGGTACTCGCGAATGGGAGGCCGTTAGTCGGGATTACTGGAACTGTTTAGCATTCAAAGGGCCGAAAGACCGTTTACGGTATCGATCGTGTGGTTATGTATCGTTTTAACTTTCCTTTTAACTTTCGTTTCGGTTTACGTTCGTTAGTATCTCGTTTGTATTATCTTTGAATACGTATCTTTGTTATTTTCTCTCTCTGAAGGAATTTAGTTAAGCTCAGTGAAGCTTGAAAGTGGTAGAACCCTTAATACTTCGACACCGCTACACCTATTTCTGCCTAACAACATTGATAAGCGCTGTCATATTCTTCTGTCGTCATATTCTTCTGCTGTCAAGTTCTGAAGATTGTAAAGAGAGAAATACTTATCCGACTTAGTCTTCCAGGATAGCAACACATTTGTGACCAACTTCAGGTAAGACGTCTGTAATCTGACCGAAATTACAGACTCCTTGGGCGGCAGTGGCCACATACCACCAGGTGGTTCGCGTGCTCGTTTTTCATTTCTATATAAACATAAATATAAACGCTTTCTACACTCATAGCCCCACAGGAGGATTTTCTCCTGTGTCAAAGACGAATACATAAACCCAGACCCAGAACAGAAATCTAAACTCATCATTCAGATATCTGTCTGCGTCTGTATCACTGCGTGTCAGACCAGTATTGTGACCGCTCCGCCACGCGGGTCGTCATATTATACAAGGTAGCGCAAAAGTAATCACCCTACTAAAAGATATTACAATTTCTGGAGATAGCAATAAATGTCATTTGTCCTTTGATATTACTGAAGAAAACAGGTACAAAATACTCGTCAATAAGCCATGAATTACTATACTCCTCAAGAACGCATTTCCGCGTGGCCTAATCGCCAAAACGAGAGTTTTTTTTTATTTGTACTGGCCGACAATTCGCTCGATTTACCCGTTCTAAAATTCTTTTTCTGGTGTTTCTTAAAGTCACGAGTCTATGTTAACAATTTTCAGACTCTTGAAGCCGGTAAACTGAATATCCATCAGGAATGCGCAGATTTATTCCCAGAAGTTCTGGCAAGAGTAATAGTAAAATCCCATAAATTGGGCCCGTATTGTCATCAATATTGGCCACGACCAATTGGCTGCCAATTACTTTTTCTACGTAATGAACAAAAATTAAGACATGAAATAAAATAAATCTACAAAAAGTAAACTTTTTATATGAAAAAATACAGTCAAAGATCACTTTGACTGTATTTTTTCAGTCTGACAACTTTTGCGCCACCCTATATAAATAACAAGTTTGAGACCTTTAAATGAAATACTCTTAACGTTACCTATAACAAAAATTGTTATAAAAATGTTTAACATTAAGTTTTATTATGCAAATAAAATTAACTCAATAATAGAGTTGAGTCTACTAAAAAAATATATTTATAAAATGCAATAAATAACTCAAATTCACCTTCGAGATTTCGAAAAGCATGAAATTTTGCGCTTATGTTTCTTATTTAAGGTAAACGAACATTTTTTATTTCTATAGGTATCCTATAGGTATAAAAACTTTTACTTAAAAATATAGATTGAGTGATAGACTTTGTTAATATATATTAAAGGATTTTGTTATATAACGTTAATAAGCAGTAAACCAAGATATTGACGTCAACCCTATCTTTATTTAATTATGCATGCGTTTTCCTAACCACCTTAACATAACCGTCACTGGTCTGTGGACACTACCGTACATGAACACCTACAAAAACAACTTCATATAAAACGGGGTTCTGCCTGTGATCAATCACAATTGAGTTGCTATTCATATGAAAGTTAATGACTAATTGTTGTAAACCTGGGATACCAAATATTAAACCTCAGATAAATGATAATTAATTTAGGATAGAAACTGTTTATTTAACCGTGAGATATAACTACTATCGCCTCAATTTCAGTTATTCTGACCATTCAGAACCAATCCTACAATTTCTCATTAACTGCTACACTAAAGCTGAATCTACTTCATTTGTCATTCACTCGCTATAAGAGGTTTCCGAAACTACTGTTCAGACGAGTGATGCTTGTGTAGACGAGGCTAAATCAGTTTTCCATTATCAAGATCTATTTCAAAATTCCTTGTTTGATGAAATATCACTGCTGGATAATGATCTGTTCAGAATTAAAAGGACTTGTCATTGTGTAATCTCAGATATTTATAGATATTTTTGACAAGTTCAAAGAAAACTCTTAGCATTAACGATTCTCTAACGTGAGTTTTTGACTAACACTTTTCTGTGATGTTTTGTTTAAGACGTATGAAGTTCAAACTCTGAAGTCGGGTCCTAAATTGTATTTTTTTTAGATTTGTTCTTAGATGGAAAGTAGTCTTCGTTACCTATGGGCATAAGCAACACCAGAGGAGTCGCCAATACATCGCCGGTTATAAAGGAGAGCTCTTCTTTATGAAGAGCTGTATGTCATAGCGTTTCGGGAATACCTCATTCCTCATCTTGCATGTTCGCGGCCGGAAAAAGCGCAAAACCGAACCGTGGAGGACAGCCACGAGTCCAGTTGATGTGGATAGAATTTCATCCTTCGGCGTGTGGTACGACGGAGGAAGGATGATGTGGACACAAGGTCAAAGAGTTAATATTTGATGGACTCATCTATATAAATAATTCCGTCAAGGAGTACGGTAGACTGATTGAAACCTTACCTAAATAATAAAAAATAAAAAAATATCGATTTCGAATCGTCAACATATATCCGTAAAATTCGGATTGTCTAGTATTTGTTAAATTCTAATGGTACAAATAGTCGCCATATTGGCCACTCGTATGCCATCTTGAATTCCTTAAAGCTAATTTATGTAATATTACGCATAAACCGCCATCTAGCGGCGTTATTTATCTTATATAATTTTGATATTTTTAATAGATGGCGTTACAACATTTTACCTCGCATTTCTGCATCACGCTGCCGCGCTGTTGAGATCGTGTGTAGGTTTATATAAATATGTTCGGATTTTTGAATTTAGACGTGGCTAGCACTGGGACCACTATATTAAACTGTAATGTAGCTACTACGAGTGGTGGTTTCTGGCGAACTGACAGCTTTTAGGAGTATCTGCTTCTAAGTCTAAGGTGAATATCTATCTAGAAATATCTACCTTCATTTTGTAAAAGATTATGTATGAGTCACATTTCAACCGAGCGAAGCCGGGTTTTCATCTAGTACCTAGATATATAATTTTGATAGACTCAAATTAATTATTTACTTTGGCATTTACATACATCACATGTGAATAAATATCGTGACGATTGATCACGCACGTACATTAGAATGTATTGGCGTGGTATTTTAATAATTAATATTAAAATAACATACTGTAAGTACGGATTTTTTGTCACGAACCTTAAAACGAAAACTTTATTTTGTCACACACATGAAATATTATAATATCAATGATTTGTGTTGAGCGGTATTTTCGCCATGCATGCGATTTCTAATAGTTTTCAGTTCTACGTTTTCTGTGCCGTGGGTGTCATGGATACAAACAGACCTAGACCCAGAAAAAAAAGTAAATTTAATATTCAGATGTCTGTCTGGCCGACGCCGAGGATCGAACCCGGAACCTATTTCGTGTCAGTATAGTGTCCGTTTCGCGGGGTTACTGCTTGGTTTATTAGAACCTTATTTTTTTTGTAGTCAATGTCAAGTACATTACTATAATTCACTTTAATACATTTAAAGTGAATTAGATAATAATACTAATTAATACTTATTACTTGACTGTGTCAGAAGGAGGGTAATGTTTTTCGAGTGTGTACGTATTTTTGTACTAATACTAAATATATACATACACAATTAGATTTTTTACTAAAATATCATTTTAATTTTCTATGAATTCCATTTATGCTGTTATTCCATTCAACAACAAAAATAGTCGTAACAGAGTATCCGTTTTTGGAATAGGCTCGAAACAGTACATTATACGCTTTGGGCAAACTCGTTTGGTGCCATGAAACGAATGTAAATTGTCCAACCGACAGAACTCTGGCCATTCCGCTAAGTAAGTTCCGTAGCGCGATGGAACTGTGAACTTTCAGGATTTCTGCGTTATTAAATAAACAAACGTGGAATCAGGAACTGCGATTATGGGTTCTACGGTTTGTTGTCTGTGAAAATCATTTGCAAACAGATTTATTGTTTCAGTTGTTTATGTTCATTATTTGAATAGGAATATATAGTTTACAAATCGGGAAACGAAATTGGTGACTCATGTTACTCTTCTCAAGATGTAATTCATTCTACGAAAATGTTGGTCAAATTTTGTTGTAACTCGTTCTACTGACTTCGTCTTCTGACTAACTTGTAAAATTGTATTGTAAAATCTCGCTACATTTGTGTATGCAAAATGGTCGATTCTGAGAATGAACTTAATAATATGGACAGAGCAGCTGGAGTAGCAGTAATTTCATAACTTTAATACAATTACAACTATAACCAATGGTAGGTACATGGTAGCACAAGTGGGTGTTGATGATGTACTAAAAGACGCTGCAGATCCAACTCCTGGATTTTGTACCTTAGTTGCCTCTTACGATAACCACGAGAATAATGGTAGTGCTGCTATTCAACACGTTTCGACACTACATAGCGCGGCTTACATCTCTTAATATTATATAGTTATATCAGTAAATGTTATTCAAAATTAATTTGGGCCTTACATTTATATCTACGGCATCAATGCAAAGATATTTTAATAAAGGTAGACTAATATGTGATGAGAAGATGAAGATGTTTCAACTGTCTCCAGCATAATGTCCTCCTTCATTATACCCACGCAATCTCGTTAGAAGCCAGTTGCTTGACCTTTAAAGCCTCTTAGCCACAGGCCGGACTGTTAGACGTTACGTTAGGATAAACTTTTCGCTGGTTAAACTTCACGACTTGGCTTGTTTCACGATTCAACTGTAATAAACTTGAAAGAGGATTGCGGGTAACTTTTAGATCTTTTAGTACGTTTGCAAATAGCTGTTTAGATTATACTGTTTTGAATAATATTTGTAAAAAACGTCTGTTGTTTGTATATTAATAGTAGACAGTAAACATTTTTGGACCCAGAAATAGTAAACTTATAATGCATGTTTCTAGATTCTAATCTCTGTTTTGCTGTTTAAATCGAAATGCAACATTTTACGTTAATTTATTTACAATTATAATAAGAAAGGTATCCTACGAGCGACAGTGATCTAATTAAAAACCCAATGATAGTTTATGTTGGCAAACATTGACGACCGTTACCGACTATCAGTTATCAGTTATTGTCAGCGAACAACGCCAACGGCTACAGATTGTTGCCACAAGTCACCAGCGATCGTTGCTTACTGACAATGACCGATGGTTGCACTCAACAGATGACGACAATCATACATATTATCTCTCTAATTTAGAGGTAACTGAAATTAAAAGATGTGTTCAAAAATGTATAAAACACATTCTTTAGATATAAATTTCATCCGATAAAACAATTCAGAAAATAATTAATGTTTTTCGAATCAAGTAAAGGTAACATTTCAACAAAATATAAATTAGATGAAAAAAATATAATTTGAAGACGAGTTATAAATTCGTTACTTCTACAAACTATTTCCTAAAACCGTTTCGCTATTCGCATTTACCAGTTCACATTTTCGTAACCGTGAGTCAAATCTGCAGCAAAAATAACGCTTCCAACAAAAATCATCCGAGATAAGCAGCTTTTATACAGACATTACTCCATAAAAAGCTATGGAGCTTTTAGCGCTTAGTCCTCTCACTTGACTGACTTTATAACAACTTGATCTCTCATTTTCCCAGAGCACTTAGCTACAAACAAGAATTCAAAGCCACTAACGGAATCGGAGTAGAAGGAAAACGTGTCGGTGAAGGAGCAACAAATCAGACGGCAAAAGGAAACGTAAACCACCGGGTAACAATGTGCAAATTGCTAAGTCTAAAAAGAATTCTCAGTAAAAACCGTTGCAGAAATTGCAGGGAGTCAGACGTTGCAGTGCCGTAAACCATTTAATATACGACCGCTACCCGATCACTAGATTGTGGATGGAAAAAAGTGTAACAAAATAGTTAAAATATATAACATAATAGTTAAAAATGAGAAAATAAAAACAATATGTATAAAAACAATATAACCTACACTAGGATTTTCTCCTGTGCCGTGGGTACCATGGACACAAAGAGGAATACACAAACACCCAGATCCAGAACAGAATCTGAAGTCATATATACTATACTAGCAGTGCCTCGCGTTTTTTCCCGCGTTTAAAAATGTTACTTGACACACTTATACTTATTCCTTCAAAACTTTGAACAAAAAACATTTTTTCAACTGATAGCAACTGACATAAGCACCAGAGTGCGCGTGGAATGCTCACTCTGGCGCTATATAGTATGTATTGTGTATAAAAGAAACCAATTTATATTTAATTTTTTTTATTTATTTTTTGTGTCATAGAAGTCGGTTTCTATTTTTGTTATTTTTTTTACTAAAATAAAAATGTCCTAAATTATATCGTCTAACTTTAGCTGGATTTTTATTGACAGATAAAGTCAGTAAAAATCCAGTCGTAATCGGACCAGCTGTTTCGAAGATTATCCAGAACAAACTGACAGATCGTTTAAAATGTTATTAATAGTTTCTTTTGCTATATGTACCGTATATGGTATTTGTTAAATTCTGTTATTTTGATATTACAAAAACACACTTCAATTTTACTTCTTTGTATAAATTTTCACGTTACCCGTTTAGAAGTACCTAAGTTTAGTACCTAATTATTTTTAAGATGTAAATATAAATGAAATTTCCAATATTAAAATAAGTATATATATTGGAAGAGATAACAATAAAAAAGACATTACACTATTTACACCTTTGCTCTATCGAGTTTGAAGAAGAGACTTCCTTAGCTAATATCACGTACATATGTATATCATCTTAATTTTATTAGCATTATTTTATACTGTTCTTTCCCAATTATTTCGTACCGCGTTTTAGGTTGGAGCAAACAATGACTATCCCATTCTATTATGGAATGGAAGCGGTTCGTTTTAAGTGGTGAATGAAAAACGTGTGTAAGTGCCTGTTTTGTATGGAGTAAATTGTGCGAGAATTTTATCAGAGCGTGCTTTGAATTTTGCTTTTGACTGTGAAAAAGGTGACGTTGGAATATATGTGCAAAAGATAAAACTTCAAACGAACTAACTTTATTCGCTAAGATCGTAGAGTGTGTAACGCACCTACGATTGGTGCTTTAGGTATTTACGAGTAAGTTAGATATGGCCTCCAGTGTCCACGTTTTGTTTTATAATATGGAAGTCGCAAACGAACATTTAGTCCACCTGATGATAAATGGCCACTGCTGCCCATGGACATCAGTAAACCACCTCAGACAACAACAAAGTGTTACCTAAGTTTATACACAGATACGTTGCTACCCCTGAGGATTAAGTTAGAACGCCTCAAAAGGCACAACCGCCAAACCTACATCTGCCTAATAACAACAGTGTTTAGCGTTTCTGTGTTATGGTCCGAAGAGTGTGTAAGGGAGATATACTTATCTTCGTTCCAACTTCCTCAGGTGTAGCAACTTATTTGTGACTAACCTCAGGTAAGACTGATCTTATCTGGGGTTGATAATAGATGACCAGGGCGGTAGAAACCAGTTACCATGAGATGGACAGCATGGTCGTTTGCTACTTCAATATTATAAAAAAAATGCCAGTTCTATTTGAAGTTGGTTAGAATGAAGTTCTATACGAAGGAGGATAGGTGTAATATTCCTATCGCATTCATATCTTCCCAGACGAAATTGGACCTTACCTTATGATCTGACATAAATATGTTTGAAATAGAGCCATCGTTATTACATTTAGTCCACCGCTGGGAAGATAAAATCTAGTGGAATAGGAAAACACGGGCGTTGCCAACTGCAGTGATATTTCGGTTCTAAGAAATTGTGGCCCGCCTTGTTTTCGGAATAAGGCTGCTTTTTCGTTTACCTTATAATTAAATTGGCGAGTCGCTCTGCAGTAACTCTTTGTTACTTTGTCATAAATACGAAACATAAGATAAGAGGGTTTGTGTGACGAATTATTTTAATTACTTTGTAGAGGAAATTATATTAAGAAATTGTTTGTGTCGTACGGCGTACTAATATTATAAATGGGAAAGTTTGTTAGGCTGTATGTGTGTTAGTTACTCTTTCATTCAAAAACTTCTGGTCGGATTTCGCAAAAATTTGTTGCACAGATAGTTTGTGTCATGAATTAACACATACATAGGACTCATAACCGTAACTGGAGCAAGCGGAGACGCGGGATAAATCTTGTATGAATATTATAGGTGTAGGCTATTTAGACGAATCAGAAGTTAAGTGATGATAGAAGTGTTCACTTATATGGTCGTTTAAGTTCTATCACCGCGTAAGTCAGTATTGGAAATTTTTTTGGAGAGACAAAAACCGATTAATTTTAATTTAGACGCAACTAAAGTTCCATTTTGTACTTTTCATTTTCCATAATTTAAAAGTATTTTTGTGTCGTACCTTGATTCTGTTTGGGCAAATTCAATTCTGGCAAAAATTGAATTTGCCCAAACAGAATCAAGCAATCAAGCAACAGAATCAAAAAAAATGGCAATTCTGTTTCGATTCCAATGACGATGATTTTCAAAATGTCATTACCGCCAAAAAATGACTTACGCGGTGCTAGAACATAGAAGACGATATATTATTTTTAAGCGATACTTTCGAGGTGCATATTTATGATTAAATTTAGTAACGTAATACTCGATTTCTTGAATTTTGTTCCCAACTCGCCTTTTACGACCTTCGCGTGAAAAAAAGGAGTGGTACTACTCGAGACCGTCACCACACCGCTCTGCAAAATAGATATAATATCATATAATATGCTATAATGTAACTATTATTTTAAGAGGTTATTTAAAGGATTGAACCGTGTACCCTTAAATAACCTGTCAAGGTTCCGGTTACAAAAATGGAGTTCTTGTCCTGCCCTAAACTAAATAAGATTAAGGACTTTCAAGTGGCGCGTTTTTGCTCGTCTCGTCTCGCGAGGCAGCTATAAATTTAGAGGCCGAGTGATTAATTAGGACGGTGATAACAAAACGCTCAAAGCCCTCCTTTGATCGTTATAAGAACCCCTTTATGGGATTATTATTATTTATTAAGATGAGACTTTTTCAAGGTATTGGGTTAAAGGTTTGTTTTTGATGGTAATATAAAAGGAATGTGTAATGAAGAAACAAAGAAATAAATGTAATGTTGAAAGACTTAGAGAAGGTGTGGACGATTGTAATTGCACAATCATTTATGAAATAAGCAAATGGATATGCAATTCACGTAACATTCATCGCATGATTTCTCTGAAACAGAATACAGCAAAACAAATGACTACTTTGAAGTTGAGTTTGGAAGGTGTGGCGGCGATGGCGCAGTCAAAATGATAAATAATAAACTTTTGTCTATTTTTTGTCATGTAGTAGGTACATAGAAGAATTGAAACTGAGCAATTCTAATAAATTAACTTCAAATAGAGATCTCAACTGGTCAAAAGGAGGGAGATCATACCATAAGAAAACAACTAGAAACCAGGCAGAAATTTAAAAAGTTTAAGATCGGCGAATTAGTACGAGGTCACAGGCCTGGTAAAAATAGTTTTAGTGGTTTATAAAAGTAAGATGGAAGATGCAAATCGAAAGTGAGAGTATAGGAGTGAGTGTAAGAGTATGTAATTAATTCGGCGATAACTATATTCCGCTGGGGCTCGACTTAACGTTGCCAGGTCTTTGAGCGGCCCGGGCGTCTTGATTGAACCTTGATTCTATTAAATACTTCGGCGCTACGAAATATGAAGATGTTTTAGGATGTGGAAAATGTGTTTTCGTTGCAATCATATCTAGACGTAACAACAATATAATTAAATAATTCAAAGGTTTTATGTGTTAAAGTGAACATTATTTCATATAATCCATATACTATAAAAGTTGCATCTTCGTTGGAAATCTTGCAGAAACCAATATCGTCAGCGATACTAACTTGCTGTAATTTTTTAACACTTGGATATATTGTCTGCTAGACATTGAACAAGGTGTGGCTACACAAAATTTAAGCGTAATCTTATCGAGCTGTACTATGATTGCCGCAATTATCGTACTATGCAGAAATACCATCCGCATCAAGTGGACTTGTGGCGGTCTTCTATGGGTCAGTTTGCTTGCTTGTTCCTATCATGAACTTGCAAGATGTAGGTGAGTTTCCTTCTGAGGTATTCTGGGAGCGCTATGACATGGGGCTCTTCAAGAAAGGTGCAAAAAGAGCTTTCTTTCAAAGCCAGCGATGCATTGACGAAAATATTTGAATGTCAGTGCAGTAATTTGGCAAAAACACATTTTTTGAGTTTTCGGTATATTTTCCTGGTTATTTAAAAGTATCTTTCGACATAAAAATATTTTTTTACATTTCATTATTCAATTGAAACGGAACACTATAGTAATGAATGCACACTCGACTGCACCTCGCGGCGTGAATACTCCAAACGAGCGTTCATTCATGACGGTTATAATATATAACAC
>MOOZ01000233.1:1683755-1698005 GCA_002930495.1 Cecropterus lyciades | reverse complement strand
GCGAAATATTCCCGCTAGACATAGGTATGGTGTTGGTAACTCACCGATCGAACTACACTGGTCCTACCACCTGAAAAATGATGATACTGATGAGTGATATTCTTAAAGCATTATTTTATGACAAAATTAAATAGCAACAAGAGCTTACCTACTTATTTTCAATACCCCGAACTACTTTCATTTTTATTATATGTAATAGTTTTCGTTAGAATTAGGTGTAGTACTGGTACCTTCGAACCATAAAGACTTCAAACTTAAGCCTTGTTTCAAAAGATCTAGTACAGGATTTTGACAGCTCTGCTAGAACGCAGCTGACCGCGGATGGCCGGTCTATTTCCATCCACCGATCGCACCGGCCGCGTCGTAAATAATCCATTTGGTGTAGAATCGAACGTGCATTCGTTGTTGTTAGTGCTGGGCTAAAAATAACCGGAATCCGGATTATAGGCACAGCGTATAAGTTCACTAGCTTGTTAATCTACAGAGTAATAGTGAGCTTTGCCTCGCACCAATGAAGGTATATTTAAGACAATTTTACCGACGATTTTCATTTTTCAATAATAATAAATATACATTTTCATAGTATGCAAAAAAACTATTTTCACAGCAGGTATAGTAATGAAATAAATATAATAGTATCGATCTGTAATATGTTAATAATCAAAGTCAATGATTTTTATTTCATTGACTTTGATTATTAAACGATAGGAGAGGGTCATTGAAAATATATTACTACTGTATGATATTACTTGATCATTCCCGTGGTTCCGCCCACTTCGGTCACATTACCACGGCAAGTATCCCATGTATTAATCTAGGTATCACGGTCATAAAATAATTGTGTGCCAAATTTCAGCAAAATGCAACCAGTACTTTTGCGTAAAAGAGTAAGAAACAAACATACATTCTCACAAACTTTCGCATTCATAATATTAGTAAGATCTAATTTTTTTTGACCACTCACGTCTATCGGAACCGAGAAAAGATGTAACCCTTGAGGCTTGTGTTTCATAGCCACAGCGTTACCACAGATACTTGTTAGAAATCCCCACGATGTTTTCCGTTATTTTGAGTTTTATCTCCCCTAGGTTAGGCTTATCTCCTTTAGGTTTCAGCTGTATTGAAGAGCCTAAAACAGCTGAACAAATTTTGATGAAACTTAATACATTATAATATGTAATACGTACTAATGATACGCAGATTTTAAGTTACTTTACTACCGATATCTCAACTCAGTTGCATGGATGGTCATGGCGAAACTACTGTGGCGGGGAGAAACCGTCGTCAAGCACTAGTGGTAGATTAATTTATCTACCCTACGTATAGTTTATCTTTTTTTATATCGCTATGAATTTCGGTATATTTAGCAGTTAAGGCTTACGAAAGCCGTAAACCTATTAGATATTCGTCACGACGTCTTTGCGTCGTGTCGTGAGCGATGTCAAAGTTCCTCTATCCGACTTAATTAAAGAAAACAGGCACACGTACGATGTCAGCGTGGTTGGCAGCGCTAACAAATGCCGATTTGAGTTGCAAGAGGAAGCGAGTTAGAACTTTCGAACAGAACTATGAACTTTACTGATGTTAGAAGCGACTACAATTAGCTATCAAATATTGGTACAATTTTAAAGAGTATAAGGGTTTTTTAAAGAAACGATAGGATTAAATTATTATTACTAGTTGCCCTTCGCAGCGGTCGAAATTCGACCGTAATTAAACCCAAATATATATTTTTTCTACTACAAAGTTTTTATACATACTTTCCTCTGTACATTAAATTTAAAATTATTTTTTTAAATTGTCATTATAAAGAAATGAGATTCCATTGAGTAAGCTGCATTTTAAAGCAATAACAAGTTATTTGACATTCACATCTGACATACTCGTATGACCATGTCAGATGTGCATGTCATAATTTTATTGTCAGTAATGTATACAATGAATATGTGTGTTTGTGTGTGTCAAATGCATGGTAGTGTGTGTAATGTTTTATTAATTGATTTAATGTATTTTATGAGCATTATTATTGAAAAATTAGCGTTCTGCACTTCTCCTACATATAAACTTTAAGTGTGCCTAATTTCATACTCCCACGTCCGCGCAATTTTAGTAAAAAGGGGTCCAAAAACTTTACGTATTTATAATGGTAATGAATTGCGCATAATTATTATATTTATGAACAAACACACTAATATAAGTTAATAATTTCTCCTCGAATCATGCTCGTTCAATCACCTGAACGAGCATGTTTCGTGGAGGTATCACCGCTACATCTATTAGTATTTCTAGTGTAAAGGTTTTCATTTTGGTAAAAAGGTATGGTCCATGGTCCACGTGGAAAGCGTCCATCCTTATTCTTGAGTAGTAGCAGCCCGTCTGAGATTGATTTCAGATAGGATCCCTATTATAAATGAAGTTGATTACAGATATCCACGGGCGGCACTGACTACCCTCCAGGTGATCTCTGTGTTTATCTGCTACTTCAATATTAGAAAAGAAAAAAATATAAATAGACAGATATTTAATAGATGTAATTTTTTTAAATCGCCCGTACTTCTGTGATCTGTCCTGTCTGGGCATTTAGCTGGTGGTAATGTGTTTCATGGATTGATTTCATACTACACCCAGCGTATCCACATATCTATAATCTATAAATCTTAATACTTGTTACAAAATATTCAAATAGATGACGGTCCAAACTCTACGAGGGCGCCACTTCTGCTAGATAAGATCCCCGCTAACGTCGAGTACAACGCTACGATTTATCATCCTGTATCGAAGCCTGTTCTTACCTCTGTATCAGATTTGTGGATAATGAAACAGAAACATTCAATAATATAAGTATACACAAATAACAGCTATGTGTTAATTACGTATGATTATTTTATTTTACGACACCTTTGGAATTATTCGTAGTTAATAATAAAAATGTATTATTGGTAATAATTTATATAACAAAGAACGTAAGGATTGAAGTACAAAAATCTTAACAATTAAAAATTCAAAAGCATCTTGCTACGGTTGTAGGCTTTATAAGGTCTAAAAAAATCAAAGGTTTTGCGAATAACTTGTTTTTAGGGTAAAAGGAGGCAAGTATTGACATTCATAAGATTCTTCTCTAAGCTTTGAGTTATAAACTCAAAGCTTAGAGAATCTCTAAAATAACATCCATGTCCAGTAGTGAGGCGGTGACAGGTTATGGGTAACGACGACGGCGTTCTTTAAACACAAGAATTTAGTGTGTTTCTAGCGAAGGCGGTAGATGAAAATCTTCTCAGAAGCCCACTTAAGATTCAGTCAACCTTCGGCACTCACAAGTAAAGAGTGGTGATACGCGGAGCCAACTCAATTCATCAAGTTTTTAATTTACCGATTACAAAAAATATATTTTTGCCATTTACTACTTATTTTACTTTAGCTTCATACATATTGATATTTATGTATACAACACATCGTTTAAAATAATTATTATTGCTGTATTAATTAATCGTGTTATAATTAATTATGTGTTCATTATTATCTTTATAGAAAAATGCAAAATATACACTTAGCACACAAGAAAAAACTAATGAGATAACGGGAAAAGACGTAATTTATATTAATTTAATATAATTAGGTTAGATGGCGATGGTAAACATGGTCTGAATCACGCTATTAAGACTTTTTTACAGATTTCTAATTTCGTAGTAAAGTAAACACTATAGTTAAAAAAATAAGGCGTGCGAAGTTATTAATATGTTTGAAAGGCTATCGATCTTGTCGTTTACATATAATGCGAGCACTCATTATATTTCCCTAACGTCTAAATAATTATGATCGCTCATAACCCCATACGCAAAGCTAGTAAATTAGTAAGCTCCGACCGTTACTAGTGAGGAATGTGGCGCTAAATATCTGTCATACTCCCAACAGTACCTGATTTAGGAACTAATTTACGCACCGAACGGATGCCGAAAACAGGCATTTCATATTTCATGGCGTTTTGACATGATCCGATCGAATATGCACTTGCTATTAATTTTGTTGTATCAAGTTAGTGAGAGTCGTGGTTTGTGGCATAATTTCATGCACATTTCTCGCTTATGATGATAATATTAAGTGCTCTTTTTTGACGATTGTGATTAAGTATTTCATATGAGTGTCCTTAGCTTAATCCTTACTTGTAACTTTAGTCCTGGTTGATATCACGGTTACATGATACCATTTTTTTTACGTGAAACATTTCATTTTACTTACGTTGCAATAAATTTCGCTACGGTGTGCATCTAAATTTCATGGCTATATAACACATTAATTTTTTTAACACTTTACGCTAGCACGCTTAGGAGTAATGTTTTTGGCCCTCGGGTTCCGTACAGGCAGAAATGCATATTTGGCCTATTCAACTCTAATTTCACTGATATGTAGAGACATCATGCATACAACTTGTTCTATAAAGCAGAAATAAAATAAATACATGGTGGCATTAAAACTATTTCTTCAACAGTCAATCCATTTACAAAAACTGAATATAACACAAAATACGAGCGTTAATGGATAAAGACATTTGTTTACGAACGGAAACACACGACAGGTAGAGAGGCAACAGAAGTATGAATTATGGCGTGATGAATTATTCCGAGTTTCGTAGCATCGGAGACACGTGTATCTGCTGCGGGAATAAAAGTTATTCCCAACGCAAATATCTCTATGAAAAATTATTGTACTTGTAAGCGCATTCCCATTCATATTCGTATGACGCAGTACGTGACGGTTTATACATTCGTAGACTTGTAGTTTATGTTTTTTTTGTGTAGCAGAGAAAAAAGGGCGACGGGTGGTTAAGCCATAGTCCACTACACCACTAGTGCTGGATACATGCGAATTAGTAGATTTTTAAAATCTTTGGGAATTTTATAAAAAAAAATATGAAAGAAAAACGTGTATTTTTCTTTACAATTTTAGCAGTAGTTATAATTCACCTTATAACACTTAAAGTTAAAGGAGCGTGTCTGACACTTAAATCTTTCCAGGGTCCCCAAGATTGAGGAAGAATACCGAGTACTCAAAAATATTACCACCGAGATTGGTATGCTTTATACAGCTCAGTGAAAATATAATCTACTATGTACATATGTGGGTGTTAACAGTTTTAACCATTTTAAATAAAACCTTAACGATGAGAGTTCTTCATTAAGTTGTCAAGGTGTGAACATAGGTGTAGGTGTGTCTTCTGAGCCAAGAATACTAGCGTAGTCTAGAGCTTACACCTCATTAGTCCCTGTGGGACTTTACGTAGCCTTGCGTTCTTCATTGTTTAAAAGCAGTTTAGCACTAATATTAGAATTTTGCTTTTCCCCGTGATATGCTAGTTTCTAAGTAAAATTACAACTATATAGACCTGAAAATTTCAGTCGTGATACCGTACCAAATCGCGGTCCAATGATGCAACATGAACCCGATTTAAAGAATAATTACTTCAATAGAAAATCAAAAAAGTGTAAACAAAACTGAGTGTAAACAAAATGCCTTGTAGTTAAATCAATTCATTAAAAATTCCTTTTCATTATAAATAATTATGCTCAGTAGAAGTGTGCTGGATTTAAATTTATAGACAATAATGAGAAGACCTGAATGATATTTTCAGTAATCTCTGTGTATAGGTTTATCGTTATTTATCCCTACATTAAGCTGACCCCCTTTTTAGTCAATTACGTCAAATGTACAGTAATATATTTTGGCACATGTATTTATGTTTGTATGTATGTATGTGTGTATCAATACATCCATTTCTTTGGCACGTTCTACAGCCCAAACGACTTGACGGATTGATCCATGTGACGCATCAAACGTCTCAGTTGTCATAATGACAGACTATATATTTTTTTAATATGACGTTTGTAGAAAGAAAAAAAGGAGGATTAATGTTACTATTTTGACATAAACTCCTGAAAAGCGTTCAGTTTTAGTAGTTGGATTATTTGGTGTCAATAATACTTTTTGTCTACTTTGTATATCTACCTTCTATTCCAAAGTCATCAGTGGACAAATGATATATCGGTAAAAGCTAGCAATATATTTTTAAAGATAATTCTATATTCTGTACCATGGGGCGCTTTAACAAACTTTTAAACTCCTGGTTTTCTTCAAGCAACTGGCTCTCAAAGTTTTATCTTCATAAGATTTCTCAAGTCTTCCCAAAGTTCGTGTTCGATTTAAAACTGAAATTTCTCTGCTTCGAAGAGAAAATTTTGTTCAAAAATATCCATAGACATGATCTCACATATGATCTTATTTTAACTAGTTTTGTTTCCATCCACTTTTTATTATATTTTTTGAAGTTATACGCGCATTTAAGAGTTTTTAGTGTGAATAAAATACGATATGCACGCAGGACGTAATAACAATTGTCAGCAAATTGGGTCGAAATTTCTACACGTAGTCTGTTAACATTATACTTACGTATACAAAGGTATTAAACCGGTTTTAAGTCATAAGAACCAAGTTATAAGAACCGTATTAAAATCTTATACATAAAATTCTTGTGTCATAATGTTAGTTACCTTATTCCACCGAAACGGCTTTACCGATTTTTACAAATTTTATATACATATTCATTAGGTCTGAAAATCGGCTACTTTCTATTTTTCACATCCCTTAATGATAAGGGTTGTTCACCCTTAACATTTTTTTTAAGTTTTGAACAATTTTTTTTGTTTTTATTTTTCTATAATGTGGCATTAGAAAATACAATTTTTTACCCTTTTATCACCAACCCCTACTTTTAATAGCCATTATAGTAATTTAATCATTTATATGGCAAAACAACGTTTACCGGGTCAGCTAGTAAACCTATAATGACAATAGATTTTTATTAAATTTGTCAATATTAATACATCATAATGTAATTTGCATATTATGTTAAGTTATATCATAAATTGTAGTTGGGTTAAAAGGAAACATACTCGTGTTTTGTTTATTAGCGACTAAAACCTCTTGTATATTAATTGTTCTCGTCCAAGTTAATTATTATTTTTTGTTGTTTACACGTGGCTCCGTATTGTTGGATCAGTGGTTTTACGTGAAAGAGAGAAAAATCATATGTATATTTCTTTTTTTTTTCTTTTTATAGTATGGAAGTAGAAAACGAGCCCACTAAGGACTAAGGTGGAATGCCTCAGAAAAGTATGTTAGGATGTATGTACATTCTCACAAACTTTCGCCGATTAATATTAGTATGAATTGTTTTATTAAAAAATATATTGCAGATAACTGCAATATTTAAACACTTATTATATAGCTAATTTCTGTATATCGATTGAGACGCCTAAATTTACAAAGGCGAACTTAATACAAGTTTCTAACTGTCATCTCAACGTTTTCCAGTTGGAACTAACAGTTTAATGTTCTCAACCGTAACTAACACGTTATGCAATTTGAACTGTCATTTGTTTTCTTACTATACATTATACTTTGTCAGTTTATTGTTGAAGTACACAGAAACCGTGTATTCTAAAATGATATACAGATCATTCTAGTATTAGATCTTTGAGGGAGTCTGCCTAAATATAAAGAACAATAATAAGAAAGAGAATATTTCATTGCATTCTTCTTATAAATTGTAGGGTAACTTAGGTATTTTACATTTCTAATTTAATCAGAAATGTTACCCGCCATTATTTAATATAATTACATCTGAGTTTTTATAGCGATTTCGTTTTTCATTGCAACATACAAATGTTTGTAAATGTTTCTTCTTAAATAATACAGTTATATCAAAATTACTATTGTTATTATGAAATTAAGGAACGATGTAATTATTCGAATGTAAAGGTTTTAATGATTATTTTTATGATTAAGTATCGTTTTAAATCCGAATTTTATACTATACACAATAACTTTTCAATTGTCTGTTAAGTTTCGGGTCTAATTTTGAAAAATGTTTCACTCCACGAGATTTTTAGAAAGCCAAAAGACAAATAAATGCATATTCTTTTTGGGCTCCTTTTTAAAATGAAACAGAAATTCAAGGATTTGCAAACGGATGTAACTGCGCTAGGACGTCGTCCTTAAAATAAAACACTAAGTCCCCTCTATCTCGGGGACAAAGCAAATCGGGCCCAAGAGACCTCCTGGACTATTGGATAAACGCTAGGACTGTGGTTACGTAAATATGTTGGTGTTGATTGGACGAGCATAGGGTGAGTGAACTTTATAGAATCGGAACAAATTTTAAAAATGATTGGAAATGAAAATGAAAGTATGTAATTTTAGGTAAATGTCACTTTATTATTAATTGAAATAGGGTTAGTGGGCTGAAATTATTTTAAAATCGTTAATTTTATTAGAGAGCGTATTTGTACACACTGCCGTTGATTTGTCTTAGGATTTTGAGTGGTTCTTAATTTTTTTGGTAGTCATACATATATTATCTATCTCCTTCAACACTCTTCAATCAGAACTCATACAGAAATCAGTTATACTACTGTTATACGGTGTGACGTTGCAATGTGTACGCTTTACCATAAATACTTACTGGAAATAAAATGACCTAATTAAAATAAAATAACAATATATATCATACGCAAACTTTGTAAGCTGGTACGAAAATAGTAGTTCTATGGACTTTGCCACAAAAACAGCCGTGTAGTCGAAAATATAAAAGGTGTTTTCAAAACGCAAGTCCTGAACAACTCCGCTCGTTTTGAAACTTCGCCCCGAAATCTCCGGAGTACGATTCTTGCAGAACCTCTTCGCTAAAGATGTGTGCACAAAATAATTTTGCTGAATATATATTTTAAAATATGGTGTATTTTAATATTTCCTTTTATATAAGAACTTTGTGTTAGCGAGGGCATCAAATAACATAACTAAAATTATAAAATAAAAATAAATGACGACCCGCGTGGTGGAGTGGTCACCATATCGGTCTGACACGCAGTGGGTTCCGGGTTCGATCCCCGGCCAGGCAGACTGATCTGAATGATGCGTTTAGATTCTGTTCTGGATCTTGGTGTTTGTGTATTCGTCTTTGTGTGTCCATGGTACTTTCGACACAACAGAAAATCCTAGTGTGGGGCTGAGTGTAGTTCATATTTTGATTAATGGCCACTCCCGCTCATAGACATATGTAATCAACTGCAATTACCTACTAACTGAGTTCAATTAATGTTACCTCTTAGTAATAAGTAGGAATGCCTCGTGTCCCTGACTAACATTATTGAAAAATGAGTGATAATTACATTTACCGCGTGTTCTTCCCCTTATAATATAATGTCTATTTTAATATTTTATATAAGTGCAGTATTTATACTTCTCTCTTCGGTTTAGGCAGTCGGCTTCTTGGTTTTTATTATAATTTAGTTATTTTACAAAGAGTTTCGACTTTTAGACTTTTATATAAAAAAGTTTTTATTCATAGTTGAGTTTAGTGCTAAATTATTATAGTTAACAATAGCTCTACAATAAAACTTTAAAACTGTTAATACTATAATAAGACGATCATAAGAAGTACCAAAACCAATCGCAAAATCTTTGCAAATAAGTGTGGGTATGCCTTAAGCGTAGTAGGAACATGTTCTTTTAAACTGGGGAAATAATGCCGAACTAGATCCTGTATTTGATGTCCTGAAAATCCTTTTGTCGGTAGTCCGAACATGAATTCGATACCGGCTTTATTTACATCGAGAGAAAGTCCCCAGCAAATATTTTTTTCAAGTAATAACGTATAAATACAAATTATGTTTGCTACTTCGGTCTGATATATAAAAAAGGTTAAATTTTGTAATCGTTTTTGAAAGTAGCTGAACTAAAAAGTCGAAAAATAATTTTCTTTAACTTAAAAATAAATATATGATACTTTTTTCATCGTAATAAACGTGGCTATGACAACGTAAAGGTACTTCAGAGAGATCAAGCAGAATTTTTAACTCCTTATTGCTGAATAATAAGAGCTAAGAGCCTATCAGATTCCGAAACGTTTTTCCAAATACGGCTGCTGACGACTGTACATAAATGAGTACGTACATGCGTGCGTTAAAATAGAAAAAATACGATGTACAATTACAATACAAAATTTTTAGGCTTCCGTACCGTTTGGGTACGTTCGGAACTTGCGCAAAAAATCGAACCTCCGCAAATTTTTTGCGGATTTGGCGGAAGTTTCTTAACGTTGGTTTTGACGCACAATGCGCAAGGAGCAACGCTAGATGATGTTAATTATTTAGTGCAGCTCTTTTGATTTATGAACCTTTCAGAAATTGATTGGAAGGCGATAAAACCGCAAAGCTGTTGTTCGTGAATATAATTTGCCTCTTCTTAGTTCTGAATATTAGTAATTTGTACAAAAACTGAACTATGTAAAGTTTACCTCCGCCTCCGCTTCCATTAACCTCCACATCCGCCTCCGCCTCTGCTAAAAAGGCCTCCGTTACAATTTAAAAGTTATAGCCTAGTAGCTTAAACTCGCGACTCCACCCCCATCAGTCATAATTACCACGGAATTTCTAATCTAGATCATAAACTATCTGTACGACAAATTTTAGCAAATTTGACCAGAACTTTTTGCATGAAAGAGTGACAAACTTACATATATATCCTCACAAGCTTTCGCATTTATAATTTTAGTAAGATGTCACTCTGACAACTGAGACGATTTCAATGATACATCAATTATTCAAGCCGTTTAGTGCATGCCAAAGAAATGGAAATACATATTTATATACATATATATAAAACGCTCGAAAAACATTACACTCCTTCTGACGCAATCGGGTCAAAAATGGCTTTCTATACGAGTGAAGTAGCTAAACACAACTAGTGTCATATAAATGTTAAACTGTAGATAGAAAGTGTGCCAAAACCGATAATGGATTACGCCTCCCTCGATTTTTTGACCTTCCACTAGACAAGATGATAGCAATTTTCTCAGCTTGTAATGTATTAAGATGAATTACTATCACAACAAAAAGTTTACAAGCTCATAAACTTTTTGAAGTTGTATATATTTTTGTCCTGTTGCTGGCCATTGGCTTCTCTTTATGACTGGGAAAGATCTGGTGTACCTTATATATTATAAAAAAGGTGGTAAAACTCTTTGTGATTTTACTCCAGAAGCATCATCTCCATACCTACTTCTGCTTCATAACAGCAGTGCTAAGCGCTGCTGCGTTCCAAGGAATTCCAACTTAGCTCTCAGGATAGCAATGCATCTGTGGCTAGCCTCAGGTAAGATTTTGATCTTATCTGGGGTTGATTACAGATGTCCATGGGCGACAGTTGCCACTTACCATCAGGTGGACTCCACGCTCGTTTGCTACTTCCATATTGTAAATAAAATGTGGGTTTGTGAAATGTATCAACTATAAGTCGATTGTGTGCAAACAACCTAATTCTCATTAGCGATTTATGAGAATTTTCCCAGAATTACATTCAGCTGAATAAATATAAGTAAATCATAACTTTATAATAATTATTTTCTATTTCAACTTGTTTGTTATAAAATACATAATATTAATATTTATTTTCAGTTAAAAAATGGGATATGAAATATTAATGAATGCCTTGATTAAATTTTCATTTTCATTAATTATAAAGTTTCGTTCCACTAATTGTATCATTAAAAACTCGATAGTAATATTTGTTTAATGAACTGATTATTTTGTAAAGCATTACTTTTAATGAGGATCAAATAATCTGTAGTATGTTCTGTCCACATCAACCACCATTTTCCTGAACCATTATAAGAAAGTTTTTAAAATGACCCTTAAATTTAACAAGATCAGTTAAGATCAAGCCTGAGAATACAACAGAACTTTGAGCAATTTTTATCAAACAAACTCGTTAATACAAACCATGCAAATGAAAGATACTTTAAAAATCATTCATATACGCATGGGACAGACATACTAAATGTTACTGGAAATGTGTCGCAATTAATTGTTATATCACTTGCACAAATACTGTAGGATATTTCTAAATTGATTCTTGGCCTGATCACTCTGTGCGAATATTTTAGATAGTCGGTACATTTTGAGATTGGTCTTGACATAAATGGTTATGCACTGTTTGTTTTGTATGTGAGTATACAATTATGGAGTCTTGGAAATTATGTTTAAATTTGAGTAATAATAGAATAGAATAGAACTATTCTTTTATTTGCCTCTTTTCATATCTGATCTTTCTTGGGAATTATATTTAATTTAACAAATTATCGGAATAAGATCAATAAGAAGCTCATGGAAATTAAATAGGAATAATATCAGTCATCTTTCTCCTTCTCCTCTCACTTTTCTTTCGTCTCCCGTGTCTCATTAGTCGTTTAAGTAATTATAGTAATTAAAACAAACAAAATTTTCATACTGGCTACTTACCATTCTGGAAAGGACTTCAAGGGCTTCTGAAAACAAACAAAAAAACTGGACACTAGAGCATGCTTGCCCGCGAGTGTCGAAGGTTGTTGTAAGCCAGTGGATATTGTTGAACTCTTCAGATAACACTTTAGGGTGAAATCTCCTTTAGGGATGGCGGAGTTAGTGCATGGCGTGTTATCGTCATGTGAGTATGTGTAAATCGCCGGGCCATGATAGGCTCAGCGTAGAGCACTTACACAGCATGTGCACCTCCTCAGAGTGCTGGCTATGCTGTTTAATTTGTGTGTACGTCACGCATACTTGCCTTGGAAGCTTTTGAAGACCGTTGTTGACCTAAGAACAAAACGGGAGATGATTCCGTCAAGCATAACTACCGACCTATCACTGGCAACTGTGATAGCAAAGGTGCGGGACGGCTTTTGCTAGATCGCATAGTTGTGAAACATACATGCATGATGCACAGTTCGGATTCAGGGCAGTACTTTCCACCGAAACAGCAATTTTGCGGTTAAAGTACACCGTTCAGTACTACGCTTAACGAGGGACACAAGTCTACGCTTGTTTTCTGGACTTGTCGATGGCATTTGATCTGGTGATGCTGAAGTAAAAATTACCCTGTTTAAAGCTTACTGTACTGTGCGGCTTGTCGGCCTAGTGTACAAATGCACTCAATGCCCTGCATATACAGTATTATACTGTAATGGTTTGAGGATGCTGTTGGGGCTGACTCGGTACTGTAGCGCATCCAGTATGTTGCTGTTGATAAGGCTCGCGACAACAGCTGTTACACGATTGTGCGTAAACGTGTGGCTTCGATGATGCAGCGGTTGCGGGACATTGCTAACGGTCTCCTCAATACCATACTGGATAGGGTTTATTGCCCAGTTGTAAGACATTGGAATAGTATACATTTGGGTTCCAGAGTATGCATGTTCAATATTAAATAGGTTTTTAATTTATTTCAATATAAATTTCTGTTTTGATTATGTATAATTTAATTTGTCGAATTGACAATTGTTTTATGAATTAATTTCAATTTAAATTTAAATTTGTAATGTTATTTTGTATTTAATCGTAATGTATTTATAATTAAATTTTCATGTAATGTAATTTAATTGTAATTTAATTTTTCAATTAATTTAGTTTTTGTGATATAAATTGTGTATGTAATTATATATGAGACATGTTTTCTGAAATAAATTATTATTATTATTTTTAAGCTTGTAGGCAACTTTTTATGGCAACGCACATACACCCATTTCTTCCTTATAGCAGCAATTTATCGCTGCTTTCTTCTAGTTTAATAAGTGTGAAAAGAAATTTATTTGAAGTATTTCATCTCAGACCTAATTAGAAGCATCGCTTTTATAACGGAATGTATGTATGACTACTGTTTTATTAAAACGCTTTCTACATTTATAGCCCCACAGTAGGATTTTCTCCTGTGTCGTGGGTGCCATGGACACACAAAGACGAATACACAAACACCCAGACCCAGAACAGAAATCTAAATCATCATCATTCAGATGTCTGTCTGGCCGGGGATCGAACCCGGGACCCACTGCGTGGCAGACCAGTAATATGACCGCACCGCCACGCGGGTAGAAAATTACACGGGTATTTGAATTTACATGCGTTGTAATAGCCATCTTCTTTTGGTGCTTGTTTGCCTCTTCTATATAACAAAAATAATTGATAATTAACAGGACTAAGCTTATGCAGATTAATTTCGAAATACCTACCATGCCACGACACATCGCATAAAATTATTCTTAGTGGTATTGCAATTTTGGCCTACGTCAGAGGCTTCATTTGCATAAAGACGACGGTTCGGCGTTACAATTAATTTGCTCTGCACAAATGTATATTTTCTAAGTTTCGGTAAATATCTAGTACCTCG
>MOOZ01000233.1:1664875-1676637 GCA_002930495.1 Cecropterus lyciades | reverse complement strand
TAGCCCCACAGTAGGATTTTCTCCTGTGTCGTGGGTGCTATGGACACACAAAGACGAATACACAAACACCCAGACCCNNNNTAAACTCATCATTCAAATTTCTGTCTGGCCGGGGATCGAACCCGGGACCCACTGCGTGTCCGACCGGTATGGTGACCGCTCCGCCACGCGGGTCGTCAAGATGAATAGATGGATACTCATATCTATGGCATATCTATTACATACCTTTAGTTTCATATTTTAATGTTGCCACCATATTTTTTTTACCTGACTGCGTAGGAATCGGGGCGATATTTTTGCATTTATCAATCTACTCTAAGCTTTTCTTAAGATGTTCCACAACCAAAACTCTTAAACTATTTTTTTGCGATATACTACATCCGTCAACATAGAGAACTTTTCTTAAGGTGCTTAATTTTCCTTATGTTCTTATATACCGTCTCAGTACTTTTAAAATCAAACAGTATGAAAGTTTTCACGTCTTCTATAACACTAATGGTTCTTTTTGGTCGGTACAAATCTGTCTACCTGATAACTTTGCGAGTTCGTTTTTATAAGTTCCCCCGCGACGCCTCGCTCCCTCCCTAATTAATTAAAAGGAAATGAAACGGACATTCCTTGTAATATTTATTTTGCGACGTTTTATCATTCGTCTCTATTAACGAAATGAAACTCTAAGCGATGTCTGTTCATAATTTAGATACCTGATTATATTTTATGATTACATATTTTAAGTGTTTATTACTAACGAGCTTATATGCGCCTTCTTTTGTCATGAAATTAAATTAAACGTATTTATACTGTATGGATCTACGGCAGCACTTAAAAATGATCAGTTATATTTTTTACACTACCACCGGATCGGAACATGATCTTAACTGAGAAGATCCAAGCGGCTTATTGGCAGCACACGCTACACTTTGACACTCAATTTATTAAATACGGAAATATTAAATTACTACTCAGTCTCGATTTGGAGATTTCGATTTTACGGGTAAAAATACTCTACTAGTGCAGTACATATGAAAACGTGATAGTATGAAGAAAACGTGATAAACTAACTAACGTACTAAGGGCACAGTACTTGTCCTTTTACCAAATCAAAGCATTTTAACCCTTCGCTCACCTCAAGTAGAAATATGGGTAACCTCAAGTAAAACTATTCCGTAGCCGGAAATACGTTCCGACGTGGAGTAAAATTAACACCCGATGCGATAACAGCCTAGTTTGTCGGGATCCAAGACACCGATCATAATTTCGTAAGTCACGCACGGCTGCGGCTTACTACGTGTTCATACAAAGCGTGGCTTATAAGCAAATGAGTAAGCAACTTATGGTACTTGCTTGCCACCGGGACAAATACGTAGCGGAGTCGTTAAAGTTGTTTAGGCCTCTTAGTTTTTTTTTTAATATGCAAGTAGCAAACAAGTATGCAGTTCACTTTTGCAGCTCATGGTAATCTGTAAAAACCTACATATAGAACAGGAGTTCTATCTGAAGTCATATACGCATTTCTATCCGCAACGACTAAGCTGATAGCCTCATATGAATGTTAGCTGGCAACCAAACCTTTCCATCGACACGCCAGAATTGTTTCACACTAGGAATAGGTGTAGCAAAGATATCTCCTCGGTTGAGCCTGATAACAGGGAGTTACTATCGTCCATGGACATCGTAACCAAGTTCATATGGAACAGGCCTCTACCTGTAACCGGTCCTACCCTCTATAAAATTATACCTTCTGCCTTTTTATGCTCTATAAATATTGTAAAATGTTTTAATTGGTAACTATTTACAGAAAATTATTTACAAAACTAAAACAAACCACTCGTATGTGACAATTGCACACCTAGTAAGAACTTGTACCATCTTAATGACACAATAATCTAATTCTCGATTTAAATGCGGAGTGCTAGGCAATTATGTTTTATTGTAAGGGCATGACTGCTGGCGATAAGCGATGTTTATAGTACTATTAAAGCGAAGTAGTGGCAATAAATGTAGAGTACCTAATTTCTACGAAAGGTTTCTTGGTTGGATAAGTGACTTACTAATAATTGCTTCATTAAATACTAAGCTAGGGTTGTAAAACTGGCTGAGTGGTAGGAAATGTTTATTATATTACATATTGTGAAATAGTGACTTTTTGAACTGATTTGATCTAAATGGAGTGTAACGAAAGTAATGAATATTATAAAGGAGGTGTTAGAGAATTGGTTAAGATCTAAAAAAAGTAAAATCGGATACAATTTAGTTTCACTCAGATCGAATTATTTTGAAGCACACCCAGGATTTTTCTCGATAAAATTAAGTTAATTAAGTTAAGTTAAATTAAAATTCCATAAATATAATAAAAAATGAAAGAGTTTAGTGTCATTAGGTACATACAAAAAATATAGTTTACAAGAATGAAAATAAGTTATAATAGAAGGCTTAATATATTTTTTTTAATTTCTTCAACGCGAAACTGCTGAAGTTAATTTAATAGATTAAAATATATACTAATAATTAGTATTTATTTTATTAAAATTCATCTTCTGCATCTAAAAAAATAATAATTTAAAGTTATGTTACATTTTTAAACGATGGTTTCAACCGCAGGGTACAGCCAGTGTAAACATATTTTTGCATGGGGGACTACATTCATTCCATTATATATTAGGCTTTCACATCACATTCTACGTGTGAAACTAAAACTGTTTAATCTTTCTACAACCATTTTTATATATTATCTGCCTGTATCCGTCGGTAGCTCTAGCCAATCTTCAAAAACAATTTTAGCGACATAATCACTCGAATAGACCGCCACTTTTGATTTTTTTACATATAAAATAAAAATGTTCCATAAATTTATGTGACCCAATAATGACTTCCTACCGTAATCACCACCAACAATTTTATTGTGCAATATATACTCAGCTAAGGTCCCGTAAATTGTCCCAAACGGTCCCCGGCTTTTGTCCCGCGTCCCTGTCCTTTGTCGAAGGCACAATAAAATTTTATCCGGATACCTATTCGCAGTTACCTTTTATTATAATGTTGCAGATACTATCCGTACTTCGGAGTTGAAGCCTATTGTTGGTCGGTATAATGGACCCAACCTTTTTATTCCGCTCGAGATTTTCGAGCCTTCAGCAGCAGGGTTAAGTCCTTAGCGCCGATCCCAAGCCTTTCTAGATCTTATCGCCACACGCTACAAGTCATAATGCCATGCCGGTTGTGGTGTGGTACACTTGTCTCGCTCATTGTACGTTATGATGCGTTAAGAACTCTCATTTTCGTACGGCGATGTTCAAAATTTCCGATCATAACGCTATGGATTGGACTAAATTATTTTATTTCATTACATTGCATGTTTATGGTCATGTTTATTGTTAAGTTTATTGCTTTTAAAAAATAACATAAAAAATGTGACCGACATCTTTGTCAATAGTTTTAATTAATATTCATTTAGTAAATACTTCTGAAGCCGAAACTCAACATAATATATTTTGCTAGATCAAGACAAACTGTGCCCAATATGAGCGCCATCTTCAGAACTACGATTATTTTCAGAACTCGAATTATATACTGAATTGATAATTAAAACACACCTAGTACCTACTAAAAATAGTTACACTAAGAATATTAATATAACTTTCCACGCTCGCCCGTAGGGATCAGCGCTAAAATTAAAAAAATACAGAAGAAGCTTTAATAAAATTAACAAGCAACCTTTTGGGGTAAAATTTACCCCAGCGTAGGGTGGCGCGGCCTATTTTATTTTTTAGCGCAAAACTCAAAACGCCGCGGTGGATGTATCAATCAATTACAAAGGCCGACGCCTCGAGCGATATACGCTGTAGATAGGCCGCACCCGTGCCTATGTCGAAAGGGTGTAAGTTATGAACTTTGAGAAATTTTTTGTTTTTTTGTTTTTTTTTTTTTGTGATTATTTCTGATAAAATCTTTGAAACGTAATACTGCGTTAAGTAACTCTAAATAATTCATTTGTGTCTTTCATATATAATAAAATGTAGTCATCAAAGATACATACATCAAACATTCTTCTAAAGGGCAATCGTATCAAAGCGTTTACTACTGCATTATTGGGTCAAAAACTTCACGGTAAGTTACAGATGAATTAATCATATGTAAGAGTCCATAATCTTTATTTTATCGCGAGTAATAGCGTAAAAAAATTTAATTTTTCATTATTTTCTACCTTCTTTAACTTCGCTTCGCTTACAACTTGTACTACATTTAGATCTATTTCTCACAGCCCTAATCAATACCTATTCGCCTGTTATTTGCCGACATGACGTTTTTATTAAATAAACGTCAACTTATCGTTCTGGATGTATTTTTACGTGAAGAGGGATATTAGATACATAAAAAGACAAAACGGTTTGTCTGTTTGTACATCGTTTACCTCCTAAAATGATCATTATAATATACGTAGCCTACAAGCATGTTGTTTACTTGATGGTAGCTGGGCGCGGTGAATTGGACATCTGTAAGTAATTTCATATGGAACAGTATTCTATCTGTAGTCGATTATAGATGCGTTGCTGCTAACAAGGGCTAAGATGGTCGCTTTGTTTGAAGGATTGAAGTTTTCCGGCAACTACAACCGATCTTGGCACTAAATGTATTTTATTATATAGAACCACAAAGCCCAATTCTAAGCTTCATTGAGTTTCTATCAAAATTGGCAGATTTTCAAACAAACCTTGCAACCCTTATTGCCCACCCTAGGAGTTGATTATTCAAAAATGGCTAAATATGTGTTTCATTTCATCAAACCATAAAGCCAAATACAATGTTTCACTGAGTTTGCATCAAAATTGTTTTTTTCGGAAAAGACTGTTTTTTCGGAAGTCCCGAAAAAACTGTCAACCTCTATTTATCCCTCTTAGTGGTTGATTTTTCAAAAAATGTGAAATACGAAGCACTTGACAAAATTTCATGTTTATATCTTCAGTAGTTTAGGCTCTGCGATGTTTACTCAATATATGAGTGAGTGCGTGAGCATCCTTTCGCTTTTATATATATAAATAATCACTAATGTTGACTTCAGATAGGATACCTCTTCAATGTGAAGTTGCTTACATGGTCTTCGTGGGCGGCAGCCACCACTTATCATCAAATGGAATTCTATGCTCGTTTGCTACTTCAGTCTGATAAAAAAGTATAAGATTGAGTTCTTGTCTAACAGTGGGTTTATATTATAATCATAGCCAATGGTATTAAATTATCTTTTTTTAACAAAAAATAATTTCTCATTGATAGTACATAGAGCACCATGGGCTTTATTTCACCAATTTTGACGACCCGTATGGCTGAGCGGTTACCATACCGGTCTGACACGCAGTGGGTCCCCCCGGGTTTGATCCCCGGCCAGACAGAAATCTGAATGAAAAGTTTGGACTTCTGTTCTGGGTCTGGGTGTTTGTGTATTCGTCTTTGTGTCCATGGCACCCACGACACGAGAGAATCCTAGTGTGGGGCTGTGAGTGTAGAAAGCGTGTAATTTATCAAACCATGTTTATCTTGGGTGTAAAAGTTTTATTGAAAGCTAAAGTGGTGACTTCGTTTATCGATTTTATTATCAACATTATCTTCTTAGATCGTTTACACTTCACATACATACCATTAATATTTATAAAGTATATTTAGTAATCTAGCGAGCCGGAGCGAGGAACACAGTAGTAATCAAGTATTCCTGGTATTGAGTAATCACTGCTGCATATGAACACTTGTTTCCAAATAGAAGTGAAGTCCTGTCTAAGGTTAATTTACAAAGGCAAAAGTTTCTGAGGAGGGTCGCATGTTCGGTACTTTTTCACGCAAAACTACGGATCAGATTGAGATGAAATTTGGTACACCGATATTTTACAACCTGTATTAACACATAGGATACTCTTCTCCATGTGAAATGACCCAAGAGGGCGCAGTCACATGAAAAAGCTAGTTTTTAAATATAATATTTCTGTGTTTCCATTTGTAATTTCTATGAAAACAATAATAAGTTCAAGGTCAATATTATTTAGTCGAAGGATTCATGATGTCTTACACAAAAGATAAATTTCATTCAAATTAATCAACTTTCGTATAATGTTTTCTTTAGTAAAAATAAGTCATTTTATAAAATAAATTGTAATAAAAATGCTTAATATTATTTAAATACCGTTCATACGATCCGGGCGACGTCGAAACGGATCGGAATATTTAATATTCGCTCGGTTCCAACAATATTCACAATATTCATAATATTCAATATCGCTAGCGGTTAAATGTAATGTAATTTTTATCTTCCGGAAGCCTTTTCGCCGATCGTGCAGCTATGCATGAATGCAGTTCGCTATCAAATTTTATTCGTCTATTATGTTATACCATTTTATTTGACGAGCCACGGAGTGGTCACTCTCGGCCTGAAAGGCAAATGGTTCTGGGTTCAATCTTAGGCCATGCAGAGATTTAAATCATGTATTTATATTATATAATTTGTTTTTACGAGAAGGGACTTGATATGAAACTACGAGTGTAGAAAGCTTCATTAAAAAAATGAATATATACAAATTATATAAATAAAGTATATACTTTGACAAGTCGTGATACCTAAAGGACTATTGGCGCAGGAAGAATTTTAAGACATAACCTCTTTGATTTGTTTGATTTGTGTCATTTTAGGAAGTCTGTTAAATTATAGATCTTTATATAAGCGAATACCTTCTACTGCGTCTGCGTGAAGTGTTAAGAAAAGTATCCCGAAAGGAATTAAAAATACATTCCATTATTCCATTATTTTTATCAATAAATCAAGTGTTGAATGACGTCATACGAAACACATTGAACACGATGTTACTCATACCAGAGCCGGCGAAAAGTGAGTCATCCTGCATGCTTTTATTACGGATGCCTCATCTCGGAAGCAAACCCCCTTTAATTTTAATAAGTTTATATTTTTTATAACCAGACAATAAGATAATAATATTACCGTAATTCAGGTCATAAACTATTTTTGTGGAAAATATTTCATGCAAATCTGTTCAGCTGATTTGTAGAATTAAATAAATAACATTCCAAAATACAAACTTCACATTTTTTAAACTAATTTATTTATGCGTGACGCATAAAATAATTAGCTAATAAATAAATTAAAAAATATAAATACAAATAAAAGTTGAAATGAAAACTTAACAAGTCTTTTATACATAAAGGGCTTTTCAAGTTTACATTTCGACTTTTATTAAAAAGTAAAACAAAATAATAAAAGGAAAGTGAATAAATATGGAAAGCAATAAAATGTAAAATATCACACAATTGACCAACAAACCGTACTTGGCCATGAATAGCGTTTGCAACTCAGAGAAATAAAATTAAAACCGCGACTGTAATGTATACAAATGGCAGAAAAACTTTTAACATCAAAGAGATAACTTCATCTGCATGGGTTTAACCCGACAGCCATTGTCCGCTTGAAGAGAATAAAAAGTAAAAAGAAAGTAGCAGCCTATTACTGTTCCGCGGAACAATTTCTTTGCAAGTTTGTTACGTACAAGAACAATTTTACTAAAATAATTGAAATTTATACGCGTAACAACAATTGTGACACTTTCTTTTGCGATTTATGTTGATTACCTATGTAAATGTGAATTGACGTATTTGTTATTAAAAAAACATAATAATAATATTGGGATGAAAATACTCTTAGTTGGAAAGTGTGTGTCAGCTCCGACGCACGACTAAAGTTTACTCCAAGTACGATTATCTAAACAGGCGCAATAAAATTAAATTTAAATAAGTTTCAATTGTTGTAAAGGAAAGGTGTGCACGATAGATTGCGCACCAAAAACGCAACGAGGTCATTCAATCACAAAATTTTACTCTTCATATTTTTCTCATACCGGGAGCCTTATATGAAAATCGATTCTTAAGGAGAAAACTCCAAGAATAGCTCATGTAACTTTCTTACCTCGCGTAGACAACTGTAAAGACAGGACAACAGTAATAAATGTTTTTACGGAGCAGAAAATCATTAGTATGAAAATTGTAGAGTCGATTATGTTATAAGTAAACTGTAAGTAGTTCGATAATAGAGGTATTTCCGTCATACCTATTTCTACCGTAAAGATTTTGCGCTTCGGTGAAAGGCTATAGTTGCCGGCTCACTTACTTGTACATATGATGCGACAATCTTAGTTCTCGGGAGTAGTAACGCATCTGTGACCGACTTAAGCACTTAACATAAGGTGGATCGCAAGCTCGTTTGCTACTTCAATCTCGTAAAAAACTAGTTAAAGGTATTCTGATTTTGAAAGAAAACTGGTAGGTAGAGGTCAATATCTGGGTCTAAAAGTACCTATTGTGGTTCGACTGCAACGCCACCACAGACATGCCTATTTCTGCTTTATAATAGCAGTTTAAATGCGTGTCTTCCTATTTGAGAGAGTGGTAGCCAACAGAAACTTGATGCATTCCTTATTATCCAGAAGCAGCACGCATCTAAGAGCGGCAGTGACTTAACAAGGGGCTAAAGTTTGTTAGTTCCTATCCGGTGGTAGTGTAATAAAATGTTGTAACTGACAATTTGTAAGTACCCACTTCATTTAATGTCATTGTTACTTCTACAGATACTTAAAGGTAATAGAACCCTTTATTGTTCGACTCCACAGACTCCACGACCCCACAGTATCGGCATGCCTTATTCTGACAAATACAGTTGCGTTGAGCGATGCAATGGTCTGGTCTAAAGATCTCGATTACAGATGTCGGATAGGCGGCAGTGGTCATTTACTATCAGGCGGACTGCATGCTGCATGCATTTATTGCATGCAAAAAAAAACTTCCATATAGTAAAAACAGATGATATAAAAACAAAACTTTTAATTGTGATACGAAACTAATGTCAGTTGAACAGTAATGGGTTAACGATTTCGTCTGTGTGATATTAAAGCTGTCAGCTTAGCTGTAAGCGGTCTAATTCTACTAAGTTGTGAGCGACCGCACCTATCCGGCCAGAATGGACGGGCGCGGTTTGAATCCGATGCACTTTGAACGTAACACGCGATTGGGAATAGGCAATTTGGTAATTGGGGTGCTTGTTTTTAATATTCTGGTATATTTATTTAAATAATATACATATATTTGTGAGTTTGAAATCACTGTACAACAGCATGTCCTATAATTTAAATTTTATTTATAAGATTGAAGTAACAAATGAGCATGAAAAAAAGTATTACATAGTTTTAAAATGCAAAGAAACAGTTTAGCGTTATAGGTTATAGGTTCTGGTTATCTATACTCAAGCACTAAAATAGATTTTGATCTTAGAATTAGTAAAATAAGAGGCAAAGATTTAGTCCATTACGCTAACAATATACTATTGTAATCACTATTTGTAATAAGTACAATTTTCAAAAAAAAAAAATTAAATTGTCAGGATAAATTAGGTCCAAAGTATAATCAATCGCAAATAACATTGAAGTGCTCACATATACTACTCACAGCGTTTAATAAAATAAGTTAGGGCTTAAAAAGGTTTTATAAGGCAGAAATAGTTAGCGTAGCTGCCAATGGAATTGAACAAGCAATTCTTTCACCTCTCATCTGTTTTTCATTCTTCATAAACATGAACCCTTATTCGAAATTCGAGGCACTGGGCGTTCATTGATCCCAATTCCATCCACCAGATAATGACGTGTCATCGGCATGCATACAAAACGCTTATAGCTCGAGGCTTACGCAAAGAATGGGGGCAAATGCCGCCATACCGCCTTACCGCCATACCGCCAATCTTCCATGCCATAACGCCATCGCCATAACGTCGAAACGTTCTCCGCATATTATTAATAATTTCTCGAGATATTGCCGGATTGTTAACGTCACATGCAAATTAAAGCATTGTGAGGATGGCTTTGAGGCTGCGAATATAGTCCTCCTTTAATGGGATGCATGATTATATGACGCACATGAGATTTTGTCTTTGAAATTTATACTACTCATAAAATTCTAAATATTCATTTCCCTATTATAAATATATATAAATGGCAAGGGTGGCGGCGCTGTCAACATACCGGCTTGATACGAGATCTCTGGCAAAGTACATGTACAAATAAATTAAATTTAATATCTGTTTTGTTTCTGGATGTTTCTACACTTGGGTGTCTTTAAGCTTTCTTATTTAAATACTGAATTCTTTCGCTCGTTCATTATGTCATGCGAATTGTAGATTTACTGTAGTTTTATATCATGTATTTTATATTTTATAGTAACATATAATACCTATAAAATACTATATTTTAATATAAAACTTTTTTACCCGACTGTGTTAGAAGAAGGGTGATGTTTTTCAGGCGTATGTATGTATGTATATATTTTTTGCAAGCGCTACAGCAAAAACGGCTTCACGGAATGTAACATGTGATATTACATTAGAATCGTGCCAGTTTGCAAAGTGACAAGGGGAGAGGGGAGAAGAGATGACTTTTTAAATTATTAAGACCATATGAGTATCAAATGAAAGCTAGTGAGTAGTAAATAGACGAATACAAAAAAAAGAACTTGAAGGTGGTAGAACACTTTGTGGTTCGACTCTGTTAGCACCACCTCCACACCTATTTCTGTCTAATAACAGCAGTGCCATGCGCTGTTGTGTTCTGATCTGAAGGGTGTGGTAAGGGAGACATACTTTTCCAAGGCATTCTATCTTAGTCCTCAGGGGTAGTAACGCATCTGTGGCTAACCTTATGTGAGACTTTGTACAGGTTGATTACAGATGTAAATGAGCGGCAGTAGCCACTTACCATCACGTGAGCTGCTGGCTCGTTTGCTACTTCCATACTATTAAAAAATTAATATGAAAACAAAATATCCGACTTCAATTTTCAATATAATAATTCGGACTTTTTGTGATCACAATAATTATACTTATTATAACTATCTAATAAAACGGTTGTGTTTTATTACATAGTTATAATATGTGTTTCATTAGATAGTTATTTCATAATTACTAAGGAGCAACCAAAAGATACTTTCCTGTGAGACCGTAGTAACTTTACAAGGGCTTTGGTGCCTCGTACCGCTTGTATGTATGACAAGATGCAAATTGATAGCACCACAAGAGTCCTCGCATGAAGCCTCATTAAAAATTCCCACGGTTGAACCGAGCTGAAGTCCCTATTTTTCATTTTAGACTTCGTAATCGTTGTGGTCTTTTGGAGAAATTGCTTACGCATTTCAAAGGTCCTTTTAGTATTCCTTTGAAGACTCGAAGTGGATTAGTTGGAATTAAGACTTTATATTCTTATATATAGAGGTATTGTCGGTAAAGTTCCACTATAAGATGTTTTCCAAGTAGTTTTAGATATTATTTTACTTGCTTAATGTTTTTAAATATTGTGGGCCCGCATCGTATTATTTGCGTAAAAAATATTTATTTCTTTTCTTTTTGAATTAATAAAAACTCACCGCCCGTTGTAGTGGTCGAAATACGACCATAATTGAAACCCAAACAAATTTACTTTTAATTTGAAAAACACCTTTTAACGTAAGTATAATGAGGTTTATTTCATTGCATATAAAATAATTCATAAGCTGTATTTAAAAGCAATAACTCATTTTTGCCGTAGTCGTCTGACATTAGAAATTTTACTAATATCAAAAATGCAAAAGTTTTTAAGCATGTATGTATTTTTGGTACTCTTTCACGCAAAAACTACTGGTTGGATTTCGCAGTAATTTGCCAAATATGTAGTTTATGGCTTAGATTAAAACACACA
>MOOZ01000233.1:1628679-1640021 GCA_002930495.1 Cecropterus lyciades | reverse complement strand
TTTGTGTATTCGTCTTTGTGTGTCCATGGCACCCACGACACAGGAGAAAATCCTAGTGTGGGGCTATGAGTGTAGAAAGCGTGTTTTTGTTTTTTTTTTTAAACTATAGTATATTTTCAATACTACGATCATACATCTCACATTAATTGGTAATTTCCTCTTATGGATATTAATAAAAAATCTAGGGTCATAACTTGTACCAGAAATTAATCACGTGCGATGCCACCTATCGTAATTAAATATCACACACAATCCTACCAAAGAATATACAAACAACAAATTTGTTTCATTATTCGTTTAATACGTAAACAATATTAAAATTGTTTATTTACGTACAGCAATATCGTGTCATTCGCGTCCAGTAATCCGATTTGACTTTTTCCGAATCTCGCCTCGGTGGGAATATTCCCATATTTATTTTAACAACGTCACCCGATTCGTTTAAACGTTACACTTTATCTGCACAGATTGCGTCCGATTGAAATTTAACGTGAGTTGGACACGCGCGTTGTTTTATACGTTATGTTTGTTGTATTGTATTCGATAGCTTCTTTAATCACAGGCGTGATAGTGTGCGCGCCATGTTCTCTCTGCCTTTTTCATTTATGAAATAACATTATATTTTCATCTATCTAGATGACGTCCAACTAAAATGTGTCATATCCCACTATATTCCATTGCGTTCTGATTCTGCAGACAGCTTGTCAAATTCTCTTATAATTGATTATATACTAAGCGTAATTTAAATATTCTGTTTCTGTAACACAGAAATAAAAATATTAAAACACTCTCATTGTCTTTTAGCCCTAGCCTGTATGGCTAGGGTTACACGACAGAGATAATAAAGGTCGGCATATATTCGTGTCCAATTATCTCAGATTGGTGACTTTTCGCTAATTCGTCAAAATGAAATCAAGTCTTCCAAGTATAAGTTTTATTTTTACCGATCCATTGACCTTAACCTAGGCTTGATTTTTTAAAGTATAGATTAAAATCTGATAGCTGTTAAGAAAGTCTTGGCACGTAGCATTGATTTTATGCCTTTTTCATGATGCTTAAAACAGAACTTGGCTTAATTTTCACTTATAATATTTTCGATGGATTTTCGTTTGTATAAGGCTTAATTTGAACGTAATGAGTGACGCGGGTTCGTTTTTCATTTGAATGCAACCGATGTTTTCACTACGGTCTGTCGGGAATAAAACTGTTTTTAATTGCTGTACACTGTTATATTTTATTGTCCGTAATCAAATATATCAAATTTATTTAAGGGATATATTTTACGTATTGAGTAAAACGAATTTCCAACGATACTGAAAAGTGAAATAATTATGGATTTTTCTATACTGCAGCTGGGTGTTTAAGTACCATATTTGTATGTTAATGACTACCAGGGCATAAGAAGTCCGAGATTACTATGAGTATAATCAACTGGAAGTACCTATTCGAACCATACCACCATACATTCTTCTAAAAATCCATACAGACATTTCGAAGATTACAAACGACCACACCCATTTTAATATTACTTAGCGTTATATCACTCTATACATATCATCATCATACATCTCCAATATCAATAAAATTGCAATAACATGCAAAATATTCCCGACCGCGTTACCGCTCGGATGACCTCTTGTAAATATTTTATAGTCTTTCGTCGTATAACACATTAGATGAGGGGCGTTTCCATTGCATTAAGTCAATGTAGCTGAAATATTTGAAATTATTTTTTGGAAAAATAATATACAAAGCATCAACCGACGCTTTGTATACTATTTTTCGAGTTAGTCGAGCAAATATCTGGGTAATTTCTCACAAACTTTTTATTTTGTTCACAAAATATTTAAACTATTACTTTAATTTACTGGCATTGAATGGTGAATAAAAATAAACCGTATTGAAAATACATGCACCTTCGTAGCTAAACGCTGATTTTTTATTTTGTTATGGGCAATATAGAATCTTACATAAGAATAGAAACATCCAGATACCTACTGTAGGTACATAAATTGTTTATAATTTAAAACAGTTCTAAAGTATAACCTCATACAACGATAATTAAGTCCGGAACCCTCTTGGCTGGAACCTTTCTGAATTGTTTGGAGACCGATATACTTTACCCAAATTCTAAATATTTATCTCATTTTATATTTAATTATCTCATTTTATATTTAATTATCGTATCGTTTGTAATAATGGACACGTGTCCAGTTCATAAGAAATCATAAAGCTATCTGGTCGAGCGGTCATGATCTCATTCCTTCATACCGTATCGTGCTCTCTGGCTATTAATACTTCAAATGTGGAGCTGTTTCATAGAACTGATATCCTAAATAGAGTTAAATCTGATTCAGTTCTTCTAAAATAGAATAACTGACCGCAATTTTGAAAACAGCATTATATAAGTCTTGGTCAGGTGTAACAAGTAACAATTTTTATTTATTGACTCGATATTATTGATATATTATTTTATTTCCAAAAGGAAAGAAGGTACATATTTGTCATGTAGCATTTTTATGAATTTGTGGTGTAAAGGTAAATACTATCAATTATTATCAAACGTATATAAATATAAATTAACCTCGTTCAAACATGTGCGTAATTTATTTTGTAAATGAATAGAAAAAATTTAAAGGTAGCAAATTTAAAGGTATATAATAACTACAAAAAAATCACAATATAAAACATCACAATAACTATAAATAATAAAATAAATAGACTGTTTATAATATACTTTTTTTAAACTCAACACTGTGACATGAAACAATGTTGAACTTAATTACAAGACATCCTTTTACTAGATGCAAAATTTATATTATGTTAACATATAAAAGTTGTACAAAATTATGGCGACAAATGACTCGGTCATAATTCGCGACGAAATGACAGCAATTACACATCCGCGCACGTCGTCCTTCATAAAACAAGCGTCGGAATTGCCTACAATTTACAACAAGTGGTAATGTGACATAAATTGTCGAAAAACGTCACAAAATTGCCGTTTACATTACACGTTAAGGTGGTAGAACTGTGTAACTGCGGCGGCATCTGTTTTTTTTTTAATAGCTGACGCACATGCAGTCCAACTGATGGTAAGTGGTTACTTGCACCTTTGGACATCTGTAATCAACTCTAAATAAGATCAAAGTCTTACCTGAGATTAGCCACAGATACGTTGCTACCCCTGAGGACTAAGTTTGCTTCGTAGAAGTATATCTCCTTTACCATAACCTTCAGACTAGTACACAACAGTGCATAACACTGCTGTTATTAGGCAAAAATAGGTAAGCCGGTGGTGCTTCCAGAGTCGAACCACAATGAGTTCTATCACATTGACAGTTCTTCAGTTACTTCGCTCTGTTGTATATGTGCGTGATAAGGCAAGGCCTTTTAAGGCACTACGTAGATCTCAAAAGTATATCATTATGATCGATATCAGAGTTACGGGAATATAAATTAAGTTAGGAGTCTTGTATCATGGTTTAAACGTTGTGGTATTCCAGGTTCGCTTTAAATAGACTTCTCTTCTCAGGAATTCTAAAAACTTGTAATCCAGATCAAGTCGCTTGAAGCAAAAGTTTTGTGGCCCTTGGTCCTTATAGTGTAGTGGGCACTTCGGATACAAAAACAGATACTAGATAATAGAAATCTGAATTGAATTTGCGATTTAAGTTTCTAGTGCAGGAGCGTTTATTTTGTTCTTCAATACTCTCAGCATGCACTCCCCAAAACATTTCGATACGAACAACATTTTTGTGTCGCTACATAAATTTCTATGTTATTCGATTTCAGACAACAAGTTAATCTATTTATGAGGAAAACGCGCCGCTGTTTCGACGTAACGGCCACTCGAATTTGCATGATTGTGCCGATATATGTTATCATATACCCCGTAAACACGGCTTTAGTGCGTTTATACTGGTCTGACGTGTAAAATATATGTGGCTTGACGTAAAAAGGTTACCTCAATTACTATTATGTTGGATGACGACTTAATTTTTTGATATTAAAAGACCGTTCAAAGCACTAAATACTTCTATTGCAAGTAAAATTCTAAAATCAAAATACTTCCTTTGTAACTTATTGCATTGTGTTTGTACTCCAAAGCTATGAGGTCAATATATGAAATATGTAGTAGAAACACATACATATATTTTATGATTGAGCAGTATGACTTCTACTCTCTTTAGAGTTACAAATGTCACTGGTGGCAGTCACCAAACGGCCGCCCTCAATTTTATTATTGCAACCTTCTTTGCTATTTCTGTTACACGAAAAATCTTTGAGGTACGTTTATCTTTGTATCTTCGCATTACATTTATATGCCTAGGTCCTAATTGGTTATAAGTAGGCATTTAGTAGGTTTCTCAGATACGAAGTACTGTACAGTTACACAGTTGTGAGGGATAACCAAATCCTATGGATATATGGAGCAAAACCTAAATAGCAATATTTCACCTAACTAATTTGAAATACCGTTTGCCTATTCACTCCAATTTTCTAACACAATAGGACACAGTGCTACAATCCATAGAATACCGTGTCACAGCTGGAAATCGTCGAAACGACGGCACGGATCACAAATGTATCATCGTAATAAAATGGGCGTTACGCCAGAACACCATTAACTGATTGATGATCGAGTTTGGAATGCCGGCTTGTCTGAAAGCGACTATTGGACGATAAGCGTGTATCTCGTATATACGACAGTACGATGATATTATTGTTTTTCGGTTTATTTGCTGGCTCACTTTTATATGCGGTGATAATCTCAGTCCTCGGGAGTGGCAACGCATCTGTGATTGACATTAGATAGAAGCCCTGTTCTATATGAATTTGAATATAGATGGCCATGGGAAATAGTTTCTACTTAGCACTAAGTGGATTTCATACTCGTTTATAAAATATTTCAATATAGTGCCGAATTAAATATGCAGGTTTATCCAGAAAAGGTCTACAATAGAAAATTGGTGCTCTTTGGCCTTGAAATATATGTTTACTTCATTAACTTTATTTGTTAAGAAGAAAAAAAACGACCTCCGACGCACGATTTTACACCTTAAGTACGATTGTCTAAACAGGCGCAATAAAGTAAAATTTAAATATGTTTCAATTGTTGTAAACAGCGCCATCTATGCGACGGATGGAAAAACTTGAAGTAAGTTTCAATTGTTGTAAACAGCGCCAACTCTGCGACGGATGAGAAAACTTGAAGTAATGTTAAATTGTTGTAAACAACGGCATCTATGCGACAGGTGCAAAAGGGAAAGGTGGTCACAATAGGTTGCGCACCAAAAACGTAACGAGGTCATTGGATCACTAGATTTACTCCTCATATTTTTCTCATACCGGGCGCCTTATATGAAAATCGATTCTTAAGGAGTAAATTCCAAAAACAAAATGCATTGTTTACATTAGAACTCTTTCTACAAAATGGGTAGCATGTTTGCCTTATCGTGAGCTATAAGTTATATTGACAGCTTGTGCTTGCATTATTTCCACAAGTGTCATCGGACACTCAAGAATTTATCAACTATAATTCAAACATTTCTTTAATTTTTTTGCACAGATTCGACTGATCGAACCTTGTGTTACTTATAAGTACATCTGTTCTACTATTCTCTTTTTACTAGTAACTCGCTTTTAGTGAGACATGTAACAATATTTGTGCCACTTTTTGGCAGGTGAGATATCTGCAGAACTGTGCACTGATCTATCAATCAAATTTATGTTTAATTCGTCCTCTTTTTTAAATTCACGGGCTGGTTCAAGCATTCGTAATACTCGTAATTTAGAACACTCTTACAGAAACTCTACTGTAAGAGTCCGTTCTCAATAAAGAGGGTTACGTCCTTAGTAATCTAATACGGTAAAATAAAATAGACACTTGTTTATTAATATGGTTTCCATCTTATATATTAAAGTTTATTGTAAGTTTTGATAATTCTCATGGAGCTTTTGTGTTAGGTCGACCTTTTCATTTTTCTACTTTTTCTTAATCTTATTACCATTCTTATATCGGAATATTTCGTTTATTATTTTATTTTCTTCTGCCACCTTTTCAAAATTCTTCTCACCTGACTCATTCCATTTATATTTACAATTTGTTAACGTCTTTTAAATTTTTTTGTACTCAAGTTTTTATATTGGTGCAATGATTTACTCGCAGAATAGGTAAAACATTCATTTATTTAACAGGAGGTGTAACTTAAAGGAAAATTGGGAAAAGGTAACTCCATTGCACCCGCCAAGCGTACGCGTCTCTGTCCATTACGCATTACGTGTTCGGAATGCCTGAGTGGCTCGACTCAATTTTTAGCTGAAACTAGTTCTGTTACCTAGTGAAACTTATATAATAAATGTATCGCGAATATTTTATTCCGCGTCATGAAGTTTTACTTATGCCTTTGGATGGTGCACAATTAACAAAAGAGCGATAATCATAGGAACATAAATAATATACACGATATGATTGCGTTATCATAGGATAATAATATTTAAATAATGTAGGTTTGAAAACATTAACATAAATTGACCATGAATCCGTATATTTATCAACTAATGTGGAATAGCATGACATGGTGAGATATGTTTTAGGCAGTTATAGAATAAAAACCAGGCAAAGGAAAAAAAGCAGATCCAACTATATTCTTAATATTTTAAAGGGAAATTCTTCGGATAAAGTAAACAATATATTTACAAACTGTGATTGCGTTATCATAGGATGACAGTTATTAAATATTTTTTAAAGTTTTATACATTTAAGGACATTTAAATGAGTAGTTATAAGTCTACGGGTCTCTACCCGTAGACTTATAACTACGTGGTGTCTAACAATGCCAAATAAAAAATGAGTTTAGTACATTCCTAATAATTTAAAGGAAAATTCGAAAAAGGTACTCCATTGCAGCCGCCAAGCATACGCGTCACTGTCCATTACGCATTACGTGTTCGGAATGCCTGAGTGGCTCAACTCAGTTTTGAGCTGAAACTAGTTGTACGTAGAGAAACTAGTATTAAAACGTACTATGAATATCTTATTTTATAACAGGAGATTTTATAACAGTTTTTTTTAATAGTTGGAAGTAGCAAACGAGCATGCAGCCCACCTGATGGTAAGTGGCTACTGCCGCCCATGGACATCTGTAATCAACCCTAGGTAAGATTTAAGTCTCACCTGAGGTTGGCCACAGATGCGTTGCTACCCTTGAGGACTAAGATGAAATGCCTCGGAAAAGTATGTCTCCCTTACCACACACTTCAGACCAGAACACAGCAGCACACAACACTGCTGTTATTAGGCAGAAATAGGTGTGGCGGTGGTGCTTCCGGAGTCCTACCACCGAGAGTTCTACCACCTTCCAGTTTATTCTAAACATACCATATGTTTCAGGTTAATGTACGTTCACCTAATTGTTTAACAAGCCATTTTCACAATCATTGAAAATTACTAGGCATTCTTATTCCATAGGGCTGTACCCTTATAATGTGTTAGCATTTTTATTTTAATGATTCGAGTAATTAGTTTTAACCGAGTTCATGAAAATAGGGTAATAATACTATCATATCGTATTTATTAATTATCATAACAATATTGAAAGGTAGTAAATAGACCACTACGAAAATATATTAACTATGTACTTTAACGTATTATTATGACGCAAAATCCAAAAAAAAAAAAATTAAAATTAGTACAAAATTCGTTCTTAAGCCGCCGAGTTTCAATATTTTTTAACATTGTCACTCATTCTATATTTTTCTTTATCGTACAGAAGTGGCACCTTGCAGTTCACTTTATTCCTCGTCAAGAATACAAAAACGCTCAATACTGTAACTTATAATTAGGCAGAAATAGGTTTGACTGTGGTGCCACAGGAGTCAAACCATAAAGGGATTAAATTAAATTTATACTTGTACAAAAGTACATGAATAAAATAATATAATATACTCAGCTATTCCTACCAACATTTACTACAATCATCCTGTATAATGATGTATAAGTTGTCATTACGAATGATTGAACTTTGTAGCACTCATATTAGGATGAAAACAATAAGTAAAATATGAACAATAAATGACAAATGTACCAAGCTCTTTAATATTGTAATGTTTGCAACAAGTGAAGCTGAACTACAGTAAAATCGAGGTAACCACTGTCCGGAGTCTATCCCAGTAAATAATTAACCAGCTCCGAATAGGAGAGTCATGCGAAATTAAACAGATTATTTGCACACACGTTATAGAAAGGGACACAGGGAATATATGATTAGTTGTGGCTATGTTGTTTTGTTTTGAAGCGTGCAACACGGTTGGTCAAATCTGCAAAACGCAACAGAGGTGTACATTTTAACGCGGTCACTTTACATTATTGAAATAAAATTTCTTTATTATATATAGGATACGGGGGCACTTACAAATTGTTAATTACAATGTTATTTCTTACACTACCATTGGTTCGGAAATATATTTATTGGATATCCTCGTGTTTTTTACTTTATTGTTTTTAGGTTAAAGTGACCATCTAATTCCTCGGGAGTAGCAACGCATGTGTGATCAATTTCATACAGAACCTCTGTTCTACATGAAGTTGCTTACAGATGTCCATGGGCGGCAGTGACCACTTACCATCAGGTGGACTGCATGCTCGTTTGCTATTTCAATCTGATTAAAAAAAGGTCCATAAGCAGCACTCACCTCTTACCATCAGATGGGCTGAATGCTCGTTTTCTACTTTAATTTGACAAAAAAATGACCAATCTTCTGTGGACGCGACTTTAATACTGAAAGTGTGATATTACAAGCATACAATTTAATTATTTATCAAAGAGGCCGAAAAAACGCTCCAATAAACTCACGTAACAGCATTCTCTGTGGTAATAATTTCGTCCACTACATTAAGCACTGTTCACGGTCGTAAAGGTATCGAACGTGAAAAAACAGTCGATTTTCACTCATTCACCAATAATGTATCATTAAAATGCACTTCGTTGCCTGTTTCGGCGCAAATGAAGTGAATTTTAATGATTCACTACGTTTTACGTCCCATGGAATGCGTTTTTATTAGTTCCTTTTTACGGTACAATACATTCTTTGCAATGATTACCTTAATTAGTCCATAATATCTGATTTGTTTAAAGTCTAATATGACTTCTTCGAAAAAAGTTTTGTAAACATTTATTTAAAAACTTATAATTTTCTGATTTTATATCATAATTGCTTCTAAAGATAATGAGATTTTTATCATCCATATTTATTTTCTCATTTTTTCCCAAACAAAATAACCAGATTAGTCAAATTCGTTCAAATAATCAGGGCTGAAAACATTATGAATTAAAACAGTAAACTCAACACGTCATAACCGAAACACCGTTGGAAATCCAAGCAATTTGTACCAACGTACTAATTTGGCCGAAATGAGCCAGTTACAAAGATTTCCGTGTAGCGATCGGCCTGAGTTACGGGGAATGCAATCGCATTTGCTACTACACTGGTAATGAAGACAAGTACTGATGCTATGGTTTTATAGAGAAACTGGAATCGGCTAGGACGTAGCCGGAAATCAAGAAATTGATAACAGTATAATAAAGCTTACTATTTACTAATATAATCAGGGTGAAAGTTTGTAAGGATGATGTGTGTTTGTTACTCTTTCACGCAAAAGCTTTAGGTCTAATTTAACTGAATTTAAGCAGACAGTTAATGGCCTAGATTAAAACATACGGCGGGCTACCGCTGGATTCAGATGGCGCAGGACCGGTCGGAGTGGCTCAGATTAGGGGAGGCCTATGTCCAGCAGTGGACTTTCAAGGTCTGATGGATGGATGGATTATAACATAGAATACTTATAACTATAGTAAATGTGACCGAAACGAGAGGAGCCACGGGAATAAGCTAGTAGCTAATAAACATAAAATATATCTTTTCAGACAATGTTGTTCAGTCAAATACAAATAAAAGCAGATCCATTTAATGTTGCGCCGTGTGATGTCAATCTTGATTAACACCACTCACTCTATTATCGTGGATGCCGTAAAAGGCGTCTGAGGGACAAAATTCCTGTTTTTGTTTTTTACTACTGGCGCCCATAGACATCTGTAATGAACCCCAGATAATATATAATAAGAATTCTCCTCAATCAATCTCAAGTTGGCCGCAGATACGTTGATTCTCCTGAGGACTAAGTTGGGCGCTTAAAATAATATATATTCCTTACCACACCTTCAGAACAAAACACTTAACACTGCTGTTATTAGGTAGAATTACGTGTGGCTTTGGTCCTTCCGGAGTTGACCCACAAGGGCTTCTACCACCTTCAAAACCTATTTAACATCAATACCTACTACGATCATAAATACGCATACGACGTACGGTGACTTGGCACTGTAAGTCGTCAACTCCCATTTAGTAAAGCCTATCTAAATCAGAGTACCTTAAATGGATCCGTTAGGATATATGAATGACTTGACCGTGTAATGAAATTGTATACTTCTAGAATTAATTCTTCGTGGAAATTGGCATAATTAAACGAATCAAGATACAATTGGAAGACACTGCAATAACAACAGTCACATGAACACAGATGTCATAGAATAAACAGATACTAACATATCATACAAGTATTTTGAATTCAAAGATACTAGGAACACGTTCACAAAGGTTTCCTGTCTAGTTCAGTCTATTCCACAAACATGTCTAACGTTACGTAACTGACAGATATTTCAAAGACATGCCAAATAACTTTCATGCTGACATTGAGCCAAGAGATAATTGTTTCTAACATTACGGTACATAATGTGGTTTCAAACATATAAAATCATATATATTAATAACATATATTCATATATGTATGTATATATATTTATAATAATAACTTCTTTGGATAGAAGTATTTTAGAGATGGCGGTGCTACGCACTTGCTGCGTATTCACGTGTAATATTTTTTATAAAAAATGTGATATAATTTTAATATATATATGTGTATGTGTATATATATATGTATATATATAAATATATGTAGACATGCATCAGATGCTCATATACTTGTAGAATATAGATTCGTCGTTGTAATCTAACAAAATATGTTGAGCGCCGCCTTCGGGATTATGTACTGTGTATGTAAAAAAAACAACATATATTTAAATTATTTTTATCCTTTTTTGTGGTATAGAAGTCGGTTTCTATTTCTTGTTATTTTTTTTTTTGATAACGGTTTAATAAAAACCCCTTGCTTTATATCTTACTAATACTTTAAGTACAAAAGTTTTTGAAGATACAAATACACAAATACCTCAGATTAGATTTCGCTGAAATTTGGGTCACCGATACTTTTGATCTGGATT
>MOOZ01000233.1:1615041-1628315 GCA_002930495.1 Cecropterus lyciades | reverse complement strand
GGGATTATGTACTGTGTATGTAAAAAAACCAACATATATTTAAATTATTTTTTTCTTTTTATGTGGTATAGAAGTCGGTTTCTATTCTTTGTTATTTTTTTTTGATGACGGTTTAATAAAAACCCCTTGCTTCATATCTTACTAATACTTTAAATACAAAAGTTTTTGAAGATACAAATACACAAATACCTCAGATTAGATTTCGCTAAAATTTGGGTCACCGATACTTTTGACCTGGATTAATTTGGAATACTCATTACCGTGATAAATGTGACCTTATCGATTTTTTTATTTGTTTCATTCTGCTGAACACATTAACACGTTGTAACATTATAAAACTGTCATTTCCATTCCATTATGTCCACGTCAACCGCATTAGCGGGCCCGCAAGCAAATAATGTTCAGTTATGGTCGAAAATTTTCAGAATCCATGTAATTGTGATTTAGTGGTGCAGCCGGTTTGATACGCGATACTGTTATCGCGTATCGTGGAGGCTTTGAAAGCCAGTTAGTTTCAAATTTTGTACCGAATTTCAGCAACATTATGTTTTCTGCATACTTTTTTGTAATACGATCGTTTTTATATGTATTATTATATTAGCATAATTTACTGGCGACCAACATTTAAAGTGAATACAGGAAAGGACTCGGTTTCATTCTCAGATACCACGGACCGTAATCTGGTTACAATTTATATAGTAATATATAGAGTTAATATTAATTAACCCTTCATACAATTAAGCAATAACACATTTAGTGAGCGTAAAATGATTGTAAATTGCTGTCGAAATGAGTGCCAAGAAACAAAAAATATGTACAATAATTTATATACGAACAACTTCAATACAATTTCATCAAAGGCTTATAGCCTTTTCATATCGCACTTTCCCGTTTCGGCAATCTTTCTCGCCGTAAACGGATGTAAATTGCTGGCAATTTTCTCACATGCATTATAAAGATCTCATTTTTTGCTGTAATTCCCGGTTTTTGTATGGGAAATGGGTATAACCAGGGTGTTTGTAGCTATATTTTTAACATGTACTATATGGAATGTATGTATGATTTAAGAATGTAATCTTACTAATATTACAAAGGCGAAATTTGTAAGGATGTATAAATATACATATATGAAGGTGGTAGAATTCTTTGTGGTTCGACTCCGCAAGCAGCACCGCCACACCTATTTCCGCCCAATAACAGCAGTGTTATGCGCTGTTTTGTTCTGATCTGTACGATGTGGTACGAGAGACATACTTTTCCGAGGTATTCCATATTAAACCTCAAGGCGGCATCGCATCTGTGGCTAACCCTAGATGAGACTTTGATCTTACCTGGGTTTGATTATAGATGTCGATGGGCAGCAGTAGCCACTTACCATCAGGTGGGCTGCATGCTCGTTTGCTACTTTCATACTATAAAAAAATGTTTTTTTTCTTTTTCACGCAATAATTATTATTACGCAAAATTTTAGTCCACGGATACTTTATGACCCGAATTATTACATGGTATACTCATATTACACTAGCTGCGCCCCGCGGATTCACCCGCGTAAGTTTCAACGATGATATATAGCCTATAGCCTTCCTCGATAAATAGGCTATCTAACACCGAAAGAATTTTTCAAATCGGACCAGTAGTTCCTGAGATTAGCGCGTTCAAACAAACAAACTCTTCAGCTTTATAATATTAGTATAGATTACATGGAATACATTACCTAAGCGGGCGGAGCCGTGGAAATAAGCTAGTATTAAATATTATCAGTAAGTGATTGTTTAGAATTTTATAGCAATTAATTTCAGATATATGTTTTTTTAAGATTTGAAAAATATATTAATTGAGGATCATATTAATTCTTGATTTATTTTCAAAAATATGAAAATTGATGTTAATTTATTGAATAAAAGCTTTAAATGAAATAATTTCTATTTGTTAAAATTTAAAATTTACGTGTCTAAATACCTCGATTTACGATCATAAATATTGATAACTTTCTAAGTATATAAAATATCTACAAAAAGATTCATTACTCCAAATTACAACATTTTAATTTCTTTTACGAAAAGTATATTTTTAAATGATCCCCAAAAATGCTAAATATAGAGAACATTTGAAATATACTAAATGTTTACTTGTCCATCGATACCATATTTAAAATATTTCAATGGATTTTCAAACGTCCTTTTCAAATAAATGTGTTACCAAATCCTCTAAACAATACTAGCCGTATTTTGCTTTAAAATCATGCAAATCGAGTGGTCGTTACGTTGAAACAGCGGCGTGTTTCCTCATAAATAGATTACCCAGTTGTCAGCGCACTTGTGAGGCGAGGCGAATCTATTAAGCGCGTTATTTCCGTTAGCGCGGACCGACACGCGTTAGATTTGCTGGATGTGGCAGTGTTTGTGAATGAGTACAGCCCAACGTCGTCAACCTGTCTCGCTAATAGTCGCCGATCCATTTACTGTGTGACGTTAGTAGGCTAGAGCATGCTGGACAATGCAGATTGGTATGCTCTTTACATTTTTACCTACAGCGTTAAGTGAAGTGAATATATATTTCTGTTAAGCGCATGAAAATCAAAGGTACTTGATTATATGCAGCATCTCCAGTATTGAAGATGATTTCTGATATATTTTTTTATATATACCTCGGATCCGCGTAGAACAAAAAGTCGTCATGAGGTCGTCGTCGTGATCGTCGATGATATTAGACCAAATTTAAAAATTATTAGATTTATTAAAAATAATGTTAGTTGTAAGATTTATAATAATAAAACATAAGTAATTAATTAAAAACATATCTCTAGAAATAGCTACTCATAACTGTAACAAGAATATGCTAGTCGCATCTAGCAGTTCTCTACATCTACGACATTTTGGCTACAATCCGAAGTGAAGCTTCGAAATCAATCGATTTCCGGGCTATTCGACTCTGAGCGGGAATCAAACCCGATATCCACCGGCTTAGTTGTGGACTATTCAGCTTTATTAATCAAAATTTCAGTTCCAATTTAAACGATACGATTGTTTATTAATTAGCAGATGAAATTGTTTGCTTGCACCAAGCATCCTAGTCTGAGGCATCAAATTCAATTACAGTACGATGATATTATTCGTCCATTTAATTTGATATAAACTGTATTCAAACAATCTTATGTTACTATTTCAAGCATTTCAGAAACTATAAAATTAAAATAACTATACTCGTGTGTAATGACTGCGTAGCGTAAATACGTAATTAAAAACAACAACAAAAAGATTACAGGTTCATTCCCTGGAAAAATAGATATAGAATGATATAGCTTTTTATTTAGGTTGATTTACAATAATGCGAGACAGACAAAAATAATAGTTTAATGATGGTACCGTATTATTATTACTTGCCTATGTAACCTAAAAAAAACATAAGAAAATTTGTAGGGGTTAACGAGTTTTAGCATTCACCATTTACCTAGCTTTAGCATTCCCAAATAATTTTATATCTGGGTCGATCAATCCGCTGCCTACGCCCTACACCTATCCAAGGCCCACTAATTCGTCCCCTTGATTAAACTACCCAAGACCATAAACTTTTATGCCTCTGATTGGCTATTTTATTGCTGGAGGTCGTTTTTACTTATCTCTCTCGTACACGCTGAGTCAGTCCACTGGCGACGTTATAACTAAGTCCATCCAAGTGTGAATGAAATACGATGAACAATTTTACCGCAAAATAAAATAATATTCTAGGTAGGCTCTGTAATAAACAAATGGTATGAGTTTTAATTTGGATCTATGTTTCTGTATTTGTTTAAATGTATGTCCATGTGCGTAATAAATAATACTTATTATTTAAATGAAAAAGACACTTTTTTATCTGAAACTGGTATTTACTGGTCTACTATTACCGACTCGATATATATACATATATATATATATTCGTAGATATTCGATTGATTAATAGATAGTAAAAACAATAACCTTTTAAAAAGTTATGTGATAATAAATAAAAAGCGTAAAGTAAAGCGTCACCTAAAAGATAAAGATAAGATACCTTCTTCTAATCGAAACCGTAAATTCGAGACGTTACCCGAAACACATCATCATCAGTCCCACTTTCCTTTCTCATTTCCATCTCATTCATCTCAGATTCCCGATAACGCAGAGGTGAGGATGGAATTGGAATTCCCATTCGTTCGGAAGGCAATAACGGATCAGGCCGTCATTACCCTGCTCTGCCAGCGATTGGCTTTTTATAGGCCTCGGGAGGATTTTATGCGAAATCTCGAAGTTAAACTACGTTCGACCTGAAGTAATGGCAGAAATTAGTTGTCTTTGAGTCGCTGGAGAATTAAATAGTGCGGAAGTTATGATAGGTAAGTGGAACGTAGCAGCGGAACCAGTTTTTATTTTCGAAAAGACATGACTTTTTCTTATAATACGTGTCACTCCATTATTATTCTTTGGCAAAGCAATTACTTATACCACTATTCTATTTTAAAAATATCTTATTTAAGCCAAACTAAGACGTACATATTTTTGTTAGCTGTTATTGCCAGTATAAATTCAAATATTTTTTTACCCGGCTGCGTCATTATCCTCCTTTTAAATTATTATGAGTTGTACTACTGTTTGCCTGTACCTCTTACCAAACAAAAACTGGTTATATACAAAAATAATCAAAATTAAATTCATACTATTCGCTTCAAACATCATATTCACTTATTAATAAATTAATACTCCAATGTTAATTATCTTTTTCATATTATAATGTATTTGTAATATAAAAGCTTAGCGGCTTATAATCAGTTAAAATGCATTTATTACAAAAATACTTATCCGGTTAATTAAATTTAATTCAAAACTGTTACTAAATCAAATAGTATCCAAATAGCGATTCAAGCGTGTATAATGGATTTTGAGTAATAAATTTCGCGAAATACGATGTTACGACTAAATTTAATATGAGTGCGAAGTTTACACATCATTTACCAAAACAGTTATTGCAAATGTACACAGTGCAGTACAGAAATATTTATGTTGTGACTCATATTACATTTCTAACATATATATTATGTTTATATATTTGATTCTCGACAAACGTGGAGCGAAAAGTATAGATAATTTTGAATATTAAAATTATGGCAAAGATAGTTCACTTAACTTTTAACCGACTTTAGAGCAATCTATTTTCAACATTATATTTATTAGCACTTTCTGTTTTTGTTGTACAGTATTTTTAAAGCTTTTTCTTTGTGTAAAAAGAAAATTGACCTTACCAACAGTAATCAAGTAGCCGTTTTCATCTTAAGGTCAAATGTTAGGTAATCGGTAACGTAATACGCACATTAGGTATTTGAGAACATAACTCAGAAATAGAATATTTAATCTAGTAAGACTTCCTAAGTCACTTTTATTAGTAATGGTCTTATTACGTGTTTCTTCTGACATGAATTTCGTGATAAATATACCCTTTTGCAATTCTTTCAATACAAAAACAATCCAAAGTACAATACAGTGTGAACGTACAATACCACAACCACTGATATTCATTGGCAGCATGACAAATGACACGGCGTTCGTGACGTGACGGATAATGTTACGCGTCTGTAACTTGTTTGAACGAGTGCAGAAAGTTAATCTGGGTATAATGTGGGTAAAAATATTGTTTATGAATTAAGTATAAGTAGTGATAGTAAGTTATCAATACATATAGTATGATTGTATAAAAAAGTATTTTTTTTAAAATTTAATTTTAGTCAATTCATAAGTATTCTGTATGTATTCATAAATAAGGCAACCATATTCTAAACATATATGTAAAAATCTCACCAAAAAGTGTAAACAAAAAAATCATAAGTTTTGATAGTTATTGACAGCGTGACAATAGATATAGACAACAGCGTGACAATATAGAGTTTCTTTCGTTATAAGAATTATGAAAATACGAAGTGATTTACTGCGCTCATAATACGAGTATATATAAAAAGTAACAGGTTATTTATAGTGTGCATCACATTTGCCTTATATAGTTGTAAAAATATTACTGTAGGTTCGGTATTTCAGCTCACTTTTATAACTTGAAATACGATAAAATATTTTGAATACATTTTCAGTGTATAAACGAACGAACAGTGTAAACACAAGACCACAGGCTCTAGTAGTCATTGGCAGTGTGACAAACGACGCGGCGCTGGTGACGTGACGGCGGCGTGACGGATGACGCTACGCTCGCCGGTTTAGACATCCGCTGACAAGCACGGGAGTTAATTATTGGCTGGTGTGTTCTAGGTTTTTGTTATTGGATGAACTATTCACGTGAATAGTAAAATACAAAGGTAAAAAGATAGGTAGGTAAAAAATACAACTCTCTGTACAATCATAGTTCTAAAACTCCTTATTACAATACCTTACAAAATTATTACAAAAAAATATACATATTTCTGTATTACTATGTAAGCAAAGCATACATTAACATAAAAACTTTATCACACTTTTTCATGTTATTCAACAAGCCTCCTTGAATACCTATTTAGACATGTTTTCTCTAGTCATTCAATATTCATATTCACAAAGAAAGTATTTAAGTTATTACCCATCCCTTGGCAACACACCAAACGATAAAAGTATGTCGTATCTCTCTGTAGTCTTCGTCGTGACAAATGATGTGCACAACGCTTGTGGCGTGCAAAGACGTGAGGCACTGTCACGTTACAGTGACAGGAGGCAGGAGCTACGCCACGTGTCGTACATTGTTACATACAAATTGGACACAGAATAGCCTGTTTGAATCATCCCTCGTAGGTATTATAAATGGCAAGTGTTACTCGGCAAGATCTAAATAATCTATTTTTTTATTATACGATTAATAATTTTATTAATTTTTAAACCTTTAAACATAGCGATAACTATAACTATAGTAAATATATATAAAGAAACTTATTATCAAAACTAAACATATCATACTGTTATCCCAACAAAATATAAATTTGAGTTCGATAAAACAGCATTTTTCAGATTTAAATTGTACGTATCACAAGACATTCCCCATGCCTGATTTAACAGAAAAAGAACAACGAAGACATTAAAATATATGTATAATAAGCAAGGTTGATTACCTGAAATCTCTATAAATATTATAATAATTATTATGTATAAGCATATAGAATGTGTTTTCACTTTTGATAATGCTCTGTAATAGTAGTGTATTCCGTAAAAATAAAAAAATAATCTAGTAATTATTTCATGTAAATATTTCAAAACAATCATACAACATGAGGTATTTTACCTATTCACTATGTTCCGTGACACAAAACACAAACAAGTTTACGAGAGCCCATATATCCCCAGCCCCGAAACTGTAGTATGAATTCATAAAATATTCTTCTAAAGCCAGCAGACACAGAATAATAGCTAAAGGAAGCTTAGAGCTGAACATAAAAACGTTCTGGTGAGTTATACGCCAACTATCCCATTCAGAACAAAGCACAGGTGAGTATAAACAAAAGTGAAAAACTATACGTAGAATGAACAAAATCTAAAACAATACTCGGGAACGTAATGCGCCCTTCCGACCACGTAGGTTCCTGCTAAACTGTGACGAACTTCCTGTTAGGCCTGCATTGTCTTGTTTCAAGTTTCGAGCGCCATTGTACGTGTCACGGAAGTTATATTTAAATTAACTAAGCGGATTAATACTTTGGATAGTTGATTTATTGATGATACACGAAGATTTTAACTAAGTTTATGATTTTTATGACATAAAGTTATCCATTTTGAATTATAACAGCATTGTCAAGCATCGCTTTATTTTGGCTCTTAGGTTATGGTTGTTCAGAAGAATTCTAAGTTAGTCCTCACTGGTACCAAAGAGAAATAGTCAGCCTTTCAAATAATTTCCAATTCTCTTGACGTTGTTTTCAGATGTCAACAGACGGAGTTATAATTATAAATACCCAGTTGTTATTTTGATAAAAGCTTGATAAATCACACAGAAAGCCGAGTGATAAAAAAAAACTAAAAAACAGTACAATAACGAAATGTAAAACAATACTAGGGTCTGTAATGCGCCCTTCCGACCTCAGATGAGGTTCCTGCTAAGCTGTGACGAACTTCCTGTTAGGTCTGTATTGTCTTGTTTCAGTTACGGGCGCCATTGTACGTGACACGGAAGGTATATTTAAATTAACTTGCGGATTATGATATACTTCAGAATGTTAATTGGTGATACGCGCAGATTTAATGATATTGACTTATAAGAGAAGTGATAAGAGTTGTTTACGTATAAACCTATAGCAGTGATGGTTATTTATTAACGGTACGATCGTTTGAGTTAAACATCTCTTTTGTTACGTAATAGGCAAAACAAATGTAATTATCGAAGAAATGTGAGATGAAAACAATAAATAAATTTAAATCTATATAATTATAACATGTATTGTTATGTGTAGTGATCAAAATCATTGTTTTAAAAATTGAACGTAGATATCTCAATTATTTTACACGAATAATGAAAGGTAGACACAATTTACTCAGATATACACAAAGTATCATACATTTCAAAGAAAAATGAAACACGTAGTGACGTAAACAAAAACTGTTCTCATTCAGCTTTATGAGAAACCCTTACTAGTCCATAAAAAGGAATGTATGTAACTACCGTCTGTACATTGTTATCTTGTTTCTAAAATCTAAAAAGATCAGAGCTCCACGAACGAAGCACGTCAAAACAGACCCATTGTGAACAGAAACAACGGAAAACACGACCATTTAAATCCGGCCCGAGATGGAAACATTTTATCTCGGCTCGGTTTTAATGGAAGGATACCCAGTAATGGAAGAGAGAGGCAATTATTTAGTGACTTTTTTACGTTGAATATTCATAGTCTAACTCGGCGAGGCTCCAGAATTATAATTCTTGGGTCGATTTTACTATTACCACAGCCACGTAAGGGAAAACAAAGTTGAATGTTACCCGACTACGTCAGAAGGGAAAATGTTTTTCGAGCGTATATGTATGTATGCATTTATGTCAATTTCTTTTTCACACGCTATAGCCCAAACGTTTTAACGAATTGTGATATATAATATATCATTCATATCGTTTCATTTTGTAGAGTTACAAAGGCTATATGATTTAAAACAATAGCGCTTGTAAATAAGGATTAAAGAAGTAATAAAAACGTCATATCTTTACACATTTCTTCGATAATTACATTTATTTTGCCTATAACGTAACAAAAGAGATGTTTAAATATAACATTTCAAAAATATATATATTATAATACTTTTTTGTTACTATGTTGACGCAAACTACTTAAAGGGGTAAATAAAAATATTGTTTAATACATTTGTTTCCACAATGTTTATGACGACAATGTGATAAAACTTTTTATGACATAATTAATGTTTCTTTTCTTTAAAACATATCTGTCGTTAAATATTAAGATTGTTTGTTTTCCTGTACATACAAACTTAAAACAAACACCTTTTAGGTCATGTTATTCCAACGACATCTTATAGCTTATACTCTACATATAATAAAGTACTTTCTCCCTAATATTATTATATCTAACACAAAGTTTAACAAGAAAAATAAGTACCCAATTTCACAAAAGCAATCCATCATAGGTACGTAAAATTTCCACGGCAACGTTCACCTTAATCATGAACCTGAGCGATCAAAACTTTGCAAGACCTGAAACATAAGGTAATCAGGGATGCCTGTGATTTCCCGAGGGAGGAATTAACGGAAGAACCGCAGCCGCGGGACGGAAAGGCCTTAATATAAAAAAGCGGCTAAGAACGTGTTTTATCTGATAGTCGGGTTCCGTCGATTATTTTTCTTATTAATTCCTTGTACAGCCAAAAAAAATATTGTATATTACTAGCTAGGATATTATAAAAACAAAATTTTAATGGCCGTCATAAAACTCAAGTTAAATAATGACACACCTTAAAAACTAAATATTATAATTAAATAATAATTGGTTAATTTTTTTATTATTTAAGGCAGAGCATTTGTTTTTATTCTTATATTTAAATTTCTTGTCACTTTTTATTATAAGATTTTTTTTGAAGTTAAAATATAATAAAAATAATAATTGGTGGATGAAGTTATTTTCTCTACACTTGAAACGCTATATAAAACAGTCTAGTAAAATGCTAATATCACTTTTGTAAACTTTTTAAATCACAATGTTATATGTAGCAATGAAAAGTAATAAAATAACTCTGACAGAGATGAACGGACGGATGTGACAAAATAATAAAGGGTTATTTTAATGACATTTGATACGAAACCCTAAAAGAAGCAAAATAGACTTTCTACTCTATTCTAGCGTGAGGGCCTATTTTGTACACTTGCTTACGTTGTAAGTTAGAAGTATACTTGCTAAGCATTCATTTTGTTGAATCAGTTGATAAACTGATTACCCGTTAAATGATAAAGTATCTTGGGTGGGTAAATATTTGATGATTCGTTATTATATTTATTCTCGGTGTGTGTTCTATACACTTGTTACAAATTTTTATGTGTATGTTGCTAAGATTTCGGTGAAACAGATGATAAAATTATAAACCATTATTTTGTTTTAGTGGAATAAATATTACCCATTAGACGGAGTACCCTGGGGATGACTTGACCGGGTCATTCTATGATGTTTCGTTAATTTTATTTACGTTTATGTTTTACTAGCTCCTTCCCGTGGCTCCGCCTACTTATTTTTTTTATAGTATGGAAGCAGCAAACGAGCATGCAACCCACCTGATGGTAAGTGGCTACTGCCGCCCATGGACATCTGTGATCAACTCTAGGTAAGATCAAAGTCTCACCTAAGGTTGGCCACAGATGCGTTGCTATCCCTGAGGACTAAGATGGAATACCTCGGAAAAGTATGTCTCCTCAACCACATCCTTTAGACCGGAACACAAAACTGCTGTTATTAGGCAGAAATACGTGTGACGATGGTGCTTCCGCAGTCGAACCACACAGAACTAAAAAGCCTTTAATTGAATAAATTATTATAAAGGGAAAAAGCCGACCAACAAACATTACTCAAAAATCTACCATAATATTATTTGACACCGGATGTCATAATATATAATTTCTATTAAATATATTTCCTGATTGTATTACTTGTTTTGCCATTTAGTAGGTTCAGTAATACGCAATATTATTTACGGATATGAAGTCACTTTCAGGATGTTACTAAAACTTTTGGACATAGTCGTTTACGCAACGTGTTATCAGTTCGTAGCCTTTCTTTTGTGGTCCGTGGTTCTCGATATAGTCGGTTATAACCGTTAAAAGAAAGTACCCACCACTAAACGAGTAAGGCACTTGTTTGATCTATCATTTACAAACGAGAAAAATAGGAATTATGTTGATATTTTTATAAAAATAAATCCAACTCTTTCACAAGTATTTCATTTTATATGATGGACATTGAAAACAATCTGAGTATTTTTTGTCTATAATTTGTCATTATTTACATATGGTGATAGTAGTGAGAAGGTAAAAAAAACGTTAATTTTCAAGTAAAAATATTACTTATTATATTTCCCGTGCAAAGATGGCACAACACATCTTTCTGTCATTGAACTATGGCGGTACCATCATCAGATCATTTTTTTTTACAGTGGTAAGTATTACTTCATTCTGGTTTGCAAAGCGTTTAATGGCATATTAACCTTGGAATTGTTATCTTAAATATATTTATTTATAAGTATGTAAAATATATACAAATCAAATAAATATTAAAAGTTAAATAGAATACAACAAAAAATATTAAAATCTTAAATAAATATATAAATTACAGATAAACAAAGAGCCCAAGTAAAGTGTGCAATTTTTTTTTCATTACAGGCATTTTCATCGTCGATAAGAATGATTGGGATTTTACCCGCCTTCTCTTATTAATCGTTTATCGCTTCACCGCAGATGAGCAGACGTCTTAGTAATACCAGACCATTACAGATTACGAGCTTAGAGTTACTTTGCCTAACGCCCGCTTTAAGGAAAGCTTCATATTTTTCTGGTCTCTTAATCGTAATATCATGCTCGTTGCACAACTAACTATTTTTAACGGTGCCGCAGGTGAACGGAATAGCACAATAACGAGTCTTTTAAAACGCCTCTACCATATAATAATAAAGCGGCCAAGTGCGACTCAGACTCGCGCACGACGGGTTCCGCACCATTATCTAAAAAAAGGTTTATCAAAAATGTGTGTGTCAGCTCCAATGCACGGATGGAGTTTACTCTTTAACTGCGATTGCCTAAAACATTTAAATAAGTTTCAATTGTTGTAAACAGCGCCATCTATGCGACGGATGAGAAACTTGAAGTAATATTCAATTGTTGTAAACAGTGTCATCTGACAGAAGAAACAAGGGAAAGGTGCGCACAATGGGTTGCGCACCGGTGCCTTATACGAAAATCGATTCTTAAGGTGTAAACTCCCAAAAAAAAGAAATATACGTTTTGTTATGATGATGATGATTATTTATGATTTATTCCCTCCCCGCTCACCCTAAATGTTTATTTTACTCTGTTTGTTGTTGTTTGTCGTCGCAGACAACAGAAAAACATCATGTGTGAAAATTTCAACTGTCTAGTTATCACGGTTTGTCAGATACAGCCTAATGACAGACAGATGAACAACGGAGTCATAGTAATAGGATCCCGTTTTACCCTTTGGGTACGAGACCCTAAAAATAATAGTTCCGTGTATCTGAATATCGCATTTTTTTTTAAATAACCCAAGGGACTGAAAATAGAACCTTCTACAATTTTTAAACCATCTGAATTTGGGTCTGTCTGTTTGTATTTGCATATGACATACAACCATACCAAAACTAAAAAAAAATATAAAAATAAATGAAAATATATTTATAGTACGTATGAAGCATTTAGAGTTGGTTAAAATACATCTCCTTTACTTTACTATCAAAATTTATTACAATTTAAAGCCAGTAGTAAATTTCTTACATTATTTTACGCGGCCTGTGGTGCTAATAAGAGTATTACAAAAAATATTGAAGGCGTGTCAATTGTCACGTATGAGCATAAAAAAACTCTCGGGGGTAGTCATGAGTACTGCTGACAGGAATAATAACTTACAAAACGCCAACATGCAAGTGTATCTATGTAAGTATATTTACAATGTATAAACATAATCATATACGGTAGTATCGGTTACGTTAATAGTGTCTGGTGTTCAAGGGCTATTCCATCTCTAAAAATGTCAAACGCGTTAGCCGAATGTTATTTTAAGGTCTAGTTAGAAGAAAAAG
>MOOZ01000233.1:1576322-1586567 GCA_002930495.1 Cecropterus lyciades | reverse complement strand
AGCATGTGCACGAATCATTTATTTATAAATTTGTGCTCAAAAGCTGCAGACACAGCTTTTTAATATATGCCTGTTAGATTCGGCTATTGGGCAAAGAACGTCCTTTACTTTGAGCATACTAGAACATTTTATTTATTGTAAGAGTTTTTTTACTTATTTTCACTCTTGCCAACTTTCATTCTTTTTTTATCTACTTACTAAATGTTCATAAATTTCATCATTATTATTACCAACATTGTCATTACTATTAATACCTGTAATAGTATTTGACTCACGATTTTTTGTCTTTATTTGTATATGTAATTCATTCATTATAGTCGTTTTGTTATTAAAGTAATAAAAGAGCCTATAGAGCACGGATCCTATTAATTAACGTAAATTTACATAAATATAATGTAAATTACGTATATTAATTACGTAATTTACATTATATTTATGTTAAAAAATACATTATCCTACGAACAAGATTGAGTATTTCGTTAAAAAAAATATTACCATAATATATCTTTCAAGTAACACCATTCACCACCACTCAACCAGTTCTAGCACTTAGCAAAGTGATAAACGGTGCTTTGTATTACTTCATCTTCATTTGTTTTTAGATCATTATCAAAAGATTAGTAAGTTCTCTCTATTTAATTGTGCCTCATAAAATTTTAATTCCATAATTATTTTGAACGAAATATAATTTATGGTCATGTTGTTCATTTACACTCAATATTCCGCGCTGGTTATGTTGCGGTTGTGCTCTTTCATCTATGGATTGTTTAATATCAAAATATCGTTTTGATTTACCAGAATTATTTGCGGTTACATAAATAGATTAAAATTTTATTTTCGCTGTTGAAAATAAATTTACTTTTCATAAAGTATCACTGTTTTTGCTATTTTATTTCTTACTAGCTGCGCCCCACGGTTTCACCCGTGTATTAGTTACTACAAAGAAAACTAATTTATGTATTTATTTGGATAAGAATAAATATTATATTGCAAATAATGCATTCTTTTGGAAGAAATTTGGTTAGCATATAAAAGGGTAAAGTGAGTTTACCTGAAAAGATAGACATATGCTGTCGCTGATTTTTTTTAGAACTTTTAAAGGGGATTAATTCTGTCATACATAATTTTTACGAAACTTTAACCGTTTACGCAGCGCATGTAGCAGAAGCTCTCATTAGAAAAAAAAAAACCGATTTTGAAACATTCTTCATTGATGCTCCGCTCCTGCTAGTCTTAGCGTGATGATATATAGCCTATAGCCTTCCTCAACAAATGGGCTATCTAACACCGAAAGAATTTTTCAAATCGGACCGGTAGTTCCTGAGATTAGCGCATTCAAACAAACAAACAAACAAACTCTTCAGCTTTATATATTAGTATATATGTTAAATATTCTTTCCTTTGCGTCATATTCTGAAATTTCTTCAATATTATTATGTAGTACACTCACCAGTATGTTTACAAATACATACACCAACTCACAGTATAATATTATAAAGTTTTACAAGCTACAATAAAAAGCTGTATAGCTGTAACCTTAAAATCCTAAGACTTTTATGTTTGTACCTTTTTTCATTTTGTACTAATATCTTTAACGTGCTGTGTATTAGATTACGGGAGTCACAAAACTATCCACCACTAAGAACTCAGGTACGGGGAACTGGTGACCTGACACCAATTATTACAGATCTACCTATATCTACATCAAGCACCAGGCTCTCACAACCAGAGTTCAAGGTCGACCATAGTTTTGGCTTTAAGTTTTGTTTAGCTCTAAGCAACTTTGTGAGATCAAATAAATTATTTATTATTATATGAAAGATTCTCCTTTCACTCGGTTTTTAAGCCGGTATTTTCAGAGTCCAAGTACGGGCAACAGCCAAGTATCTTGTTACTCAGGTAGACATATCAACTGCTGGCTAATGTTGAAATATTTAAAAATCGCCGAACTATGGATGCGGATCTAAGACTGTGGATTTTTGTAACTCAATAAAGATGGACTTTCGTATTATTATTATTATAGTACAAAAAACCTGTAATATTTGACTAGTCCATTCATCTAATACTCTTTTGAAGGACACAAGTGCACATATTCCTCCCCAAATGGGTATTTTTATGAATGTCAGCGCGCCTGGACTGGTGGTGGTGACCGTAGTAAATATATTACCTTATTATTATTTCATGACCTTATTATTGATTACCTATACGAGTACCATATTCCAGGATATTTCACAGAAATCAAGTTTTTCAAATATTACCGAATAAGCGTTTGCTAGTCAAATTAAGTTCCCGTGTGTCGCTAAGAAACAGTAAGTCGGTTCCAGTGCATCATCAGTGTGCTTAGCGAAGATAAAGTTTCTCTAATTAACACTTGCCGTCAGTACAACACCTGTTCCTCTATTTCTGCATACCAGTTCAACTTTTGCAGTAATAACTTTAATCAGATTTCCACTTGATGGTTCCTTTTGTCTTAGAGTTTGACGATAGAATTTGTATTAAAATGCGAAGCGCAATCTTCTCATAAATCTATTCCCATAAAATTATTCATCATAGTTTTGTCTGTGCCATTGTGCCAGTGTCTGTATATTTTGATAACCTAAAGTATTATTTTGTGTTAATATAAATCCATACAAATAGATACTGGCAGATTTTAAAACTTAGAAATCATGTATAATATTTTTTATAATGCTTGTCTGTCTATCCTGTCATGTCTACTTGACGCAGAGTGGTCACTACCGCCCACGTCTGAAAGCAACTTCATATGGAACAGTGGATCTATCTGAAGACAATCATAGAGGGCTCCCGAGAGCAAAAAATGTCGCCTGACAAGATAGCGAGCCGGTAAGCATGCCCTTCCCCTAAACGCAAGAACTGTTTTACAGTAGATTACAAGCTGATATGAATATGAACTATATTCATGTATCATTTTCATTCTCGTAATGTACATGAAAATTGTTTGAGTACAACTTAAAGTATGTCAGCCGAAGAATCTCAACTTAATACATTACTAAAACATAGTACATGAATGTTATAATAGTTATTTAGGTACGTACCGTTTCAAGAAATGTAGAATTACAAATTAATTTGCCAAATTTAATCTTCAGGATCACGTCTCAACCCAAAATGTATGTTAATTCACTGGAACAGGTCTGGAAGATATTCGGGGACAATGTTGGAACCGCCTGTGGCGACATCTCGGACGGAAACTCGCAAACTTGATTATCAGGGGGTGGGGAGGCCTACTGTTTTGAATTACTGTCATAGCTCTGAATTAAAGTTGTGCGAATTTCGTCTAGCTGATGTAGTCTTGAGTGCATCGAAATTAAGTTTCAGTTCGTGAGAGTTGAACAGTAATTTTGTTGAAGATACCGCTTTTATTAAAGATATCTGTATTCTGAAACAATCGTGAGTTTGCTTTTATATCATCAAAGTAGGATACGAGCATAAATTTGAAGTTAAACTGTTACCCGTAAACAAACGTATCAATTCCAAAGACGATGTAGAATCAATAGCATCGGTATGCGTAGCTACTCTTACGGTATATTGGTACCTACTTTTCAATTTAGAATATTTGCCTTACCCCAATCATCCAACAAACCAAAATAGAGTACAATACATTATATATATCATTTTCACTTTAGTTTAAAAAATATGATTTTAACCAGATATCATGAATAAAATATAATTAAATCCACGATACCTATATACTAGAAATCCCCTTCTTAATAATAGTCCTCAAAACTTTATAGAAATGTCTCTCATAACTTTTGTTCTTTAGCAAGCTACTGTAACAATTTAACAGTAGACTGTACATTTGACAAGCACTTCATTATCATAAAAATATGATAATTTTAATTAGCTCCACTTAAAACTTCGATCTAAGTATTTCCAGTTTTATTACAAGGCAACTTGAAAAGAGCCTCATCCATTATTACGATGGGTTTAACATAGATCTAAATTGTTAGATATCCCCTTAAATTAAAACATTAAATGTATACACCATTCAATGTTTTAATTCGTTTTCACATATAATTATAGACTTAACCAAATGCCCCTGTTAAGTTGCACGAAGTTAAAAATCTCAGCTTGCATTTATTGCAATAATAAATTTTACCTCCTCAATTATACATATTACAATTATGCAAATACACTAATTTTTTGGTCATTTTCTGTATTATATAATGGGTTGTATCTGTCGATTTAATTCCATGGCTCTTAAAGAATAACCCGTTGACATTTCCCTCACGGCCGCCGACCACTCCCCTAATGAATGCAAATTTCATCAAGCCATGGACGGCACACACGGTTCACGTAATAAAATGTATTTTAATTTAAAAATACGCTGAAAAAAAGGTCTATTATTAAATTTGCGAGCTATTTACCTAATGTGAGCTAAAAGGCAATAAGGGTATGGAAATAAACACGAAAGTCTCATTACAATACAAAAAGGAGTTACTTCTGAATTTACGGCTTTACTTTAGAAGTTAATAGCTTTCAAAAGTGGTGGGTTTGTAACTGAATTAATTAGAATAGTTTATTATTTAAATAAATACCAACAAACTTTCAAAGTGAGTAATTATTTGAATTAAAAAAAATTAAAGTCATATTATATTATGTAAATTTACACTAGTCACACCTAAAACTTGTTTTAGTTTATTTGATACCTATAGAGTAGTGGCGAGAAATAAGTTATTTGCCAATTTACGTACTTCATTTATCGTCTGAAATAGGCCACGTAAAGATTAACACTGGATTTACAAATCTAACACACACACCCCAACTCTCGTTACGTGTTGCTTCTTGTTCCGTTGCGCCAACTTACTCCAACTTTGCTCGTTATGTTTCCGTGAACTCCACAATGATTTCGCTGCTCCCGAAATTGCATCCGAAATAAGTCTATAAAAAGCTGGCTTGCGATTTTTCGGGAATTTCGTAATGAAGTGTGTTACTATGTTGGAAGTTCTTTTAGAATGACTTGTAATATAAATATGGACGGTTAATATTTGCCTTTATTCTGTAATAACATTGAACAACGTTTGAGGCTTAAAATATTATAAAAATGAAGGGAAATAAACAAATTTGATATGTGCAGATATGATTTATGTAATCAAACTTAAAATACAAGTAAAATAAATTGCAACGTTTGTACTAAATTAATCTATATAAAAACGAAAGATAAGTTAAAGTAAAGAATACCTCGCCATATAGAGGTTCTACACGAGCTGGACTCGGACCACCGTCCAGTACTACTCCACCCAGGCTACACTCATAACCTTCTCTACAGGACCAGCTGCATCATCGACTGGCCAAAACTAGACAAAAACTTAGGCTCCCCAGACTCAACGGACCTACAGACGATCCCCCAAACCATTTCCACGAAACAGGATGCGAATCTTGCCATTAGCTCCCTGACAAAATACATACGAACTGTGATAGTCAAATCAATAAGGGAGGTCAAGGCGGCGAGCGATCGACGTCTAGTACTCCCTGATGAGATAAAATCCCTTAATATAGCAAAAATGGCTGCGACCCGAAAATATGACCACTTTTCCTCTCCCTAAAACCGTAGGACGTTAAACTTCTACCAATGGAAGGTAAAAGAAAGCATAAACGAGATGCGGAACAACCATTAAGGTTCGCTGGTCGAAGCGATCTCGCCAGTTTCCAGTAGGCCTGGTGGGACGTAGTGTCTATGACTCCATTGACAAGACCGAACCTACCAGCAGCGTTCGATGACTCAGACAAAGCCGAAGGTATTCGGCTTTACGGCAGGTATACACGGCTGACAGTCTAGAGAGCCAATGTACCCCAAGCACACATCATACAGACGAGTATCGCCCTAGTAGAAGACGAAGCAGAGTGTAGGTCTGGCATCCCGCCAACTGACCCTACACTATCGCCAGTCACATTAGATGAAGTGCGAGCAGTTATAATAGACATGCACGTCAAAAATGCCCCAGGCTCAGACGGCATGACTAACAAGATGGTAAAACGCCTCCCTCCATTGCTGTTAAGACTTCTAGTGGCAATATTTAATGCCCTCCTATCTAACTGCTCATTTCCAGATGTCTGGATGGAAGCGGAATAGGAATTCCCAAACCCGATAAGCCAAGGACAGAGCTTTCTAGCTACCAGCCCATTAGCCTCCTAAATACGTTTGGGAAAATTTACGAAAAGTCACTTCTTAACCGACTAAGAGCGGTTGTCCATTCTAAAAACCGCCTCTTAGATAGGCAATTCGGCTTTAAAACCAAACACTTCTGCGTGCAACAGGTGAACTGCCTCACGAAGCACATCCTCACAGGGTTAAATAGGAAAAAATCCAGGGGCACGGGTGCCCTCTTCTTTGATGTAGCAAAGGCATTTGATAAAGTCTGGCACAAGGGCTTGCTCTACAAGCTTTACCACCTAGGACTGCCGGACAGACTCATGACCATCATACGAGATACTTTCTATCAAATCTCCAATTTCGCTTCAGGGTCGATAGCACACGCTCATTCCTTTGTTCATTACGAGCCGGAGTCCCCAAGGGCTCCGCCCTATCTCCCCTTCTATACACACTTTACACAAGCGATGTACCCCGCCACCAAACGTGGAACTAGCTCTATTTGCGGACGATACCGCTCTCTACTACACCCACCCAAAACCTTCATTTGTCACCTCAAAACTCCAATCCGCGGCCTCCGTATTAGGCGAGTGGTTCAAGAAATGGAGGATAGAGGTAAATCCTGATAGAAGCCAAGCAGTCCATTTTTTCAGGAGGGCCTACTATCTCTCTGGCAAAAAGATGTCTCTCACAAAACTCGACAAAAACTGAAACAAGTATCACTCTTCCGCCCGTCCCTTGGTCTGTCAAGTCAAGTCTGCCAAATGCCTTGGTGTCACACTAGACAATAGGTTAAACTTCGCTCAGCATATCAAAATAACGAGAGACAGGGCCGCCTTAAAAAGTAAAGAATAAGAACAAGTACAAGCGATTTATAATAAGTTTTATGCATTTTGCATTGATAAATCTATTTGTACATTACTCGAAGTTCGCACAGCAGAAACACATCCTGCAAATGTCGAAGTACAAATTGCTGTATTCATGTTTTATGGAGAAGAATTTCGCTCCGCTCGCTGTTGAATAGGAGCTCCGCTATCGAAACTTGCAAAAAGAGTGATGCAGTCATTCGTCTCGATCGAGAATTTCATTTGTTGGACCGCGAGTAGAAAGCTCTGTCGCCTGGATTGGTTATACAGAATATGGATGCGACGACTGCCGAATCAAAATTGGCTTTGTTGTTCGCGTTGATTGGTTTTATACCGACATGTATAGTCTACACGGTAATAGGTCAACCGCTTAACTGATAATATTCCGATGAATATTGACAGATCCATTATTATGTATACAATGAAACTGCAGAGTGACGACATTGTAATCAAAATAAAATATTGATAATAATAATATTTTTTCCAGGATATATTATCTGATAATTATTAATTAAAAAACAACTACAAGGAATATTATAAAATCCTTCCAATGTATAAGAACATAATTGTCGATAATTTATTTTCGGTTAATAGTTATTATCAACGTAATTCAGTTAGCAAATCGAACATCATTATGATTGGACTTATATCATTAACCCCCTGATCCGCACTAATCCGTTCTGATATCAACTAATACAATTATGCTCCGATTGTAAAATCTATTAGCGTTGCTACATTAGTGAAATTAGAATATCGTATGAACGATCTTAATGATCGAATTTCGGTTATCGCAATCAAATTATGTAACTAAGTAGTAATTCATAATGCTTGTTTAGATTATCGTTATGATAAAACTGTGGTGTTTAATAATTAGTGTATAAATACTACAAATACGGTAAATAATTGCTAAAGATCTTGAATCGTGTTAATAAAGTAAATAATTCACAGTAAACACAGCAACACACACCTAATTGGGAACCAAATGGTCCAAACATGAGACATAAGGAACAAACTTCGGATCAAATTGACCGGAAGGCTACGTTAACGACATGAGGCTAAATAATTCATTAAACGAAGCTTAGTTACGATCTAAGTATTAAGTAAGTATTAAGTAAATTTTGATTTAATAAAAACAATGGTAAAAAAATCTCTAAAACGTCAAAATATATAAAGGTAAAAAATAATATGCTTCAATAATACCATAATATATTACTCACTAGTCTAAATAGTCCATACTGTAAATTTAATACAAGCTTACTCATTTATATATTATTTATAACCAAGAATCACGCAACATTATTGCGATTAACTTTGCTCAATAAACAATACTAGCGAGGAAGATTCCAACAAATGAAATGTCATTTATTAATATCATGCATTACCCCAAGAGGTACGGCAAGCTACGTGATTCAATTAAAGGCGTCCTGAAGATAAACATGGAAACAAAATTAATAGATTACAATCAACAAACTGTGGCCATAACTCAACGGAAGCCAAACACAAAAGCCTTGGTTATGGTAATGTGAAAACTTTGCAGAACTGGCGGGCTGCCGCTGACGATCGTGCCGTTCGATCTATAGTCACATCTCTTTCTAACATTCTACCTCAAACAGAGATAGGTGTAGTATTTCCGAAGTGTGAAACCGTGGTTGCAACCGTCCAAATGCAAGTATGATTACTCTGATAAAAGCGGATTTATAACTTATATTTGGAGTGGAATTGATTTAAAAATTACACCTTGATTTTCAACATCAGCAAATGTACAAAACATTTCAATATTCAACTTATTTCAAACGTAAATTTTTTCAATATTCCTACTTTGATTGAAACGATTTATATTGGGTTGTACACTAAACTTAACAAAAAGTTGCATACTTGTAATAATAAAGAAATCATTTTTGAATGATTACAATATTTAAGTCCTACATATAATCTCAACAGATATACAATATATATATATGTATATATATAAATAAATAAATAAATATATATATTTATTTTAATCAACCAAGAGTAATACTTCCAAATGGTCCGGTTCATTAAGACGTTTAATTTAAAAGATAGAGTGAGCACAATAAATTTAAAGAACTTATTACGGACGGAGAAAAGAAAGTTACAAATGAAGATAATTTAAAAGAACATGAAGTAAAAAATTGAAGAGAGAAACGTTATGACGACGAAACTTCTGCGTGTCGAAATAATTTCAACGTTGGACTTACTTAATGAAATAAATAATAGAACCAAGACTTAATAAGAAATTATATATTAATTCGATGTTGATTTATTTATAGAAATCTATAGACGAGCAGCGTGGCGGAGCGGTCACCATACCGATCTGACACGTAATGGGTCCCGGGTTCAATCCCCGGCCAGACATCTGAATGATGAGTTTAGATTTCTGTTCTGGGTCTGAGTATTTGTGTATTTGTCTTTGTGTGTCCGTAGCATCCACGACACAGGAGAAAATACTATGAATGTAAAAAGCGTTTATATTCAAGAGAAAAAATATAGAAATCTATATCGTTGTAGAAATTTTAATTATTAAAAAATGCTTGATTACAATTATGTTCTTGGAAAGTTTTATCATGTAAACTTTTAGATTAGTGCAATGGACAGGAACAAGAAAGATCAAATTTCTCTTTTAAAGAGTAAAAATAGAAAGTACAGAAGATTATTTCAGTAAACCGGCGACATAGAAAATTGCAAAATTGTATAATTTGATGTTAGTTATAACCACTAACTTTATCTTTTGATTTTACTTTCAACGTTAGAGCTCTATAAGTGCTATATTCGTGACTATTCCCCGTAGAGGTAGCCTGCTCGGACTCATTAGCTGAAACAAAGTAGGTAACTCAATTAGTACCTAACGCCGGGGCGACTTCAAAGCGGCGCCGAATTCCATTCATTCAGCGCGATTGTATTACTAGATGCAGTTCGGACATGCTTTTATTTTGATTATATTACTACTAGTAGGTCTGAACCCTCAGTATGGGAGTAATAGAATTAAGCTGACGTCAGCAAAACTGTTAAACGCTCGTACGTTTTCAAAGGATATACGCTATGTTTGGTTTGATGTCCACAATTTATTTCGATAGATTGCTGTAGTACTAGTTTTGATTTGGTATATCGTCGTGTGTATTTTCACGTTATGGTGGCAGAACCCTCTGTGGATCGACTCTGAAGACGAAGTTTTGAAGGTGGTAGAACTCTTTGTGGTTCGACTCCGGAAGCACCACCGTCACACCTATTTCTGCCTAATAACAGCAGTGTTAT